>QGSO01001285.1:0-71965 GCA_011037825.1 Carya cathayensis
TTTTGATCTTGTTCTTGTCCACAATTTATCACTAACCCTGGTCAGTGCTCTTAAAAGGCCGGTCTAAGGGGCGCCTCGCAAATTGTCTAAAAGTTTGGTCTTATATATCATCATATTAGAATTTGGTCTCACTTAAACTTTTATGGCAACTACAATTTCTTTTTTTTTTTCCTATTTTATTTCAAGAAGTAAAATTAGAATATAATATTTACATTATATTATTTCTTTTTTAAAGTTTGTAATTATTTGGGTAAAACATATTTAATAAAAACCCCACATTTATTGGATAGCTAGCTACGTGTTATGTAATCGAGCTATTTAAAAACTTATTAAATTTATGTCAGTGCTATACATTATTTAGTAAAATACAAAACTTAGTTTATGGTTGACATATAGTTACATTTTTTTAATTAATTCCTATATATATATAGATCGGAAGAATGCAAATTTAAATTTATTTTTTCCTTCTTACCTTTTACTCTTTTGTTTGATCAATTCGTTGAAGGTGTTACAAATAAATCTCAATGAACTAAATGTCGGCAACCCTTCCAAACTTATATTAATCCAAGCTTATCCGGCCCGGAACGTGTTGAAGTACTTCTTTTCCAGATCCTTAATTGGTTGGAGGAAGATGAGCTAGAAGTGGCTTATGGAAAAACAGAAAAATTGAAGTGGAAGATCAGCTAGCTGTTGTATGCAGTGACGTAATATTCTTGTGGACCTAACCTACTGCGCATGCACGTGGCTCATGTGACAAAGTGAGAATTTTGTGGTACTGAGGGTACGTGTACTAGATGGAACGTTGATAGGCGGAGAATTGAATCATGGGATCGGGGAGGCATGGATGGTCCCACCCACCCCCCCCGGCGGGGGGCACGCTTTCCGGGTTTCCATATTGGAAAAACATAAAAAATGATAATAATAAAAATAAAAAGTTATGCTAGTACTCATTTTTGCGTATTCTTTATGCACTCTATTGATATGGTTGGATGCATCACTTTTTTTAATATAAAATAATTGTTTTGGTTAATAACATTAGTAGAGTGTGTCACTACAACAATATACTTTTTAGTGACAGATTAGAAATAGTGACGGTCTCCAAACCGTCACTAAAATGCATTTTTTGTAACGGTTTATGGGAATTGTCACTAAATGTTGGGTAAGAATTTTTTAACGTTTAAACGTTTCAGTTATTTTGTTCGCACGTCACCTTAACGTTCGAATGTTATGTCTATTTACGTGCGAATGTAAAAAAATTTGGCTCCAAAGTTCGAACGTTATGTCTACTTACGTGCGAACGTAAAAATTATTAGCACAAAAGTTTGAATGTTAAAGTTGTAAAGTTCGAACGTTATATGTTAATTTGCAGAAATTAACTATAATATATATTTGTTTAATATTAAGGTTGCATAAGCTAATGTTAAAGAAAATTGAGAGTAGAAATTAAGCTACAATACATACATTAAATAATATTGTCCATTACATATGTCGAAAATAAAAAATAAAATATGATTAATTTTTACAAATGACATTCAGAACTGCTGGTTTACAAATGATCGAAACTCCTCAGTCAATGTCTCAACCTTATTGTTTAGCACATCTACATGATATGTAAGATGTGCGATAGCTTGATCTATATGCGCAATTTGCCTATCAATCTGTCGGTCTATATGCGCCTTCATATCTATCATCACTACATCAACCCAAGCAGGTCGCACATCCCCCGCAGATGCAACCGCCGGCTACTGACTACTACTCGTAGACTTGCAAGCAACACCGGCCCCAGACTAGATCAGAGGAACAAAATCTGATATAGGACCAGACTAATGCCGAGCTAAGCCTCTCCCCTGTCCAATGCTCTGACGGTGTGTTGTCATGTCAATGGGTCTCATCATCTCCTCTGCCTAGAGTGGCACTCCTCGGGCTAGGAATAAGCGGCTGATGATGACTCCATACGAGAAATTGTCCGTTGTAACAATGCTAGCCTCGTAACAGATCCTCTCAAATATAACGAGTGGCAAGTCAATGGGCTCTCCATGTGCCAAGAGAATTAGGAATTGTGTGAGAGCCTAACTGAATGTGATCTTCTGTGCCACAGGGTCTACATTTGTTACAACAAAAATTTGTAACATGTGAAAGAAAGGCAGCAGCTGATTCTGGTTGAAGGAGTTCGGCCTATCGAGCTTCGTACAATCTTTGCAAGTGAGGATGTAGAAATCTTGATCCCGCTCGTCAGCACCAACCTGAGGAGCAATATCCTCGCACTTGGGCCAATCTTCTTCATGACTGGGCATAGTATCAATAGGGCCCGTAGATGAAGCAGAAGTGGCTAGATCTGCCTCAAATATGCTCGGAGAAAATGTAGCTGCTATGTGACTAGCATGAGTAGCTGTCGCCTCAGGTAGTATACGCAGAATCTGAAGTAACTCAGCGATAACATCCGCCGAGAACTCAAACTATACACCACGTACAGTGAGGTATAGGAGGATGCATCGTTAGGCATGGTAGTCATCCCAATGTAAAACTCCAGAACCATTGAGGGGTAAATCTTTCCCCTCAATGTGCATATTGGGCCCCAACCTCTCGCGACGAAGACATCTCTCAGCGTCTTCCACTCCCAGCTGAGCTCATCGAACTCATTAATAAGTATTCTCGTTCACCCATAACTGTTTGTGCCCCTAGCCGAGCAATGTCCGGATTGCCTCCATCCCTCCCTCGTTTCCTGGTTGTCATATAGTGAGTCATATCCTGAAAAAAAAAAAATACAAGAAAAAAATATTTAAAAAAATCATAAGAATTACGACATATATGGATTATACACAAAATTTTCATATTATCATTATAAATTTACATAATTTCAATAGTAAATATAATAAACAATTCCACTTTTCAATACCCAAAATAATAATAATAAGACGAAATAATATAAAATAAATTTAATGGAAATATGTTTGAACGTCAATCACGAACGATAAAATTAACATAATTAGAAATAGTTTACGTCCGAACATACAATGATTGTACATTTGAACGTAAATTGAATTCAAACATAAACCATTAACATTCGAACAATGATAGTTAAATTGGTAGAATAAATTTACTTCTAAATGTAAATTGAATGTAAATTCGAACGTAAATTCTATACACACAAAAGCGAACGTAATTAGATAAACATTCAAACGTAAATCAAATCCAAACTTCCTAATATTTATGTTTGAACGTTTATTTTACATTCAGACTTTTTTTTCAACGTCATCTTTAAACGTTCGATAAAAAATCGAAAGAATCTGGTTTATTACATTTGAACTTTAAAATGTAATGTTCGGACGTAATGAATTTCAAACGTCACACGTTCAGACATTTTTTTCTAATCGAAGAAGACGAACGGTTTATATTCAAACGTTGGATAAAAACGTTTAAATGTTAAAATTCACATTCGCACGTTACAACGTAACGTTCAGACATAAAGAATTTATAACGTCACCCATTCAAACTTTTCATGGTAACGTTTGAACGTTATGAGACAGAGTGGCTGAGTCAACTCAGTCATTTTTGAAAGCTTCGAAACGTGGGTTTCGGGGTAAAAAGCAACCTTAAAAATGATATATAGGCTACAAGGAATGTTTCTATAGTGGTATTTTACCAATTTGCAACCAATGAAGGCCAAAAAATCAAGAAGAAAATCTGGCCTATAAGATGGGTTTCCATTTTTTGAAACCCACCGATTAACTTGGAGAAAACTTATCTACGGAGAGGGCACATTACCTTTTTGTGACAGTTGCGGTAGCGTATGACGGCAGTTACAGTGGCGTGAGTGGCAGAGATTGTGACGTTCGGAGTGAATGAAGGAGAAATGAGGAGGAAAGCCGTCGGGCATGACTTTATATACAGTTAACATTTGAACGTTTATAGAAATACGTTCAAACGTTATGTCAACATTCGAACGTATTATTATATACATTTTGACGTTAAAACAATACGTCCGAACATTAAACAATTTACATGCGAATGTATTATACATTATATAATATATTAACTTATATATATTATAATATATAATATATAACTTATACATTATATAATAGTATATAATATATAATATACTATATAATATAGTATATATACTACTCTTAGTAAAATACCATAATATCCTACTATAATATATATTATATTATATAAAATATAGTTATTATATATTATAGTATATATAGTAGTATATATACTACTATATTATATCGTAAATATATAAAATACTATATTATTATAGCTATATATGACAAGAAGATTTTCTCAGCTGTATGATCCTCCTTACTTTGATTATTATAATTATCAGCAAGCATGGAACAAAAATTCTTTAGACAAAACAAGAATTTGCGCCATTCCTGGTTTCTCCATTTTGACAAATTACAGGAAATTAAAACTCTGCCACAATGGTTTCTATTATGGTGGGATCAGTTTGGACCAGAATCTCTCATTCTCCCTCTACCTCTCCAGGAGAGTCTTCAGGTTTTTACATTACAAAACGATTATCTACCTTCATTATCACACTGTCCACCACTTCTCATTTTCTTCCTTAAAACCAAATTAAATTGGATTATGAAGTGGGAATATGTCATTAAACCTCATCCTTCTCTCAAAAATATTATGTTCTTGGCCCGTCAAATCTTTGTAAAATGGTGGGAAAAGTACAATTATAATCATGTTGTAAAAATGTTCTCAAAGATTACCAAGGCTCTTGAGGTTCTAGTTCCGAGAAGCAGGTTCCAAGCTCAATTAGCAACAATTACCAATAAAAAGGATTTGAAAAAATTAGCTGAGGCAATGTCACAAGTCTCAGACAGTGATGAAGAAGAAGACCATCAAGTCATATTATCTCCAGCACAGCAGACAACATCATCGCCATTACAACAAGCCTCTCCATCTCAACAGGCCTCTCATTCGCTTGAAAATGCACCATATTATCCCTAGCAGATGATAGATTCTCAAAGTCCTTTTGAATTGGAACTGGCAAATTATGACCCTCAGATTATGAAATTCTAAAAGATTTTTTTTTTTTTTTAAAGAGCCGGTAGCCGCCCACATAGCAGCCCCGTCCCAAGTTTATTAAAAAGCCCTCACTTGTGGCGGAGGAATACCGTGGTTACAACCAAAGGCCTGAGGGCTACAAATAAAACCAAAACCCAGGCCTAAAAAAACCATAAAGAAACCACAACCATAAAGCAATAAATGAACAAAACATAATGCAGAACCACAACCTGCAAGAAACAACCTGCGCAGACAAAAAGGTAAGAAAAGAAAATAAAGAGAGAAAAGAAAGGACAAACCTGAAGAAAAAAGACCAATGATCGAAGCCAGTTAACATCGTCTTCGAATTTTCCGAATGTAGGGAAGACCCTCTTTGTCCAACCGAATATTACCTCTTATGGTAGTAGGTAGATCAAATAAAGAAAACCATGAAAGAGTATGGCCCTTAGCACCCAGTTTAACAAGCCCATCCGCCACCGAGTTACATTCTCTATAGCAATGCAGAAGAGAAACACTAAGAACGGCGAGGCGACTCTGGATCTCATCCCAATAATCTTCCATGTACCACAGGCCACATCTCTGAGACCTCAACCAGTTAAGCACAAGCATGGAGTCAAGTTCGATTTCCACAGATGAGACACCCAACTGGTCAATATGTCGAAGCCTATGAAGTAAACCCATGAGTTCTGCATAGTTGTTGGAGTTATGCCCAGTGGCAGCAGCAAATCCGCATAGAAAATTGCCATTATCATCACGAATGATTCCTCCTGCACCTGAAGGACCTAGATTGCCTAGAGAAGAGCCAACAACGTTCAATTTGACCCAACCTGGCTGAGGAAGCTTCCACTTGACTGGAATAATTAACTCTTTCCTCGTAATATTTAAAGGCATATTAAAGCAAAGCAAGACACCTTCGTCACGATGAGAGAGCAAGTTGACATCCTTAAGCTTTAACCCGATCCAAGAGACCCAATATTTAATAGAACACCAAACCTGTTGGACCGATTCCATCAAGCCCTCCATTCTAGCTTTACAGCGACGTTTCCATAAACACCAAGTGATGATAGCCGGAAGAATACCCAGCAATTGACCAGGGCGATTAGAATTTTTTGCCCTCCGATACCAGCACTCCACCCTCTGTTTCCAAGAACAACCTTCCATCCAAGGGATTCCAAGAACAACAGAACAAATACTCCAAATGTTTTCAGCAAAATCTCCTCTAGCAAGACAATGATTGAGATCTTCATACTTGGAATTGGAACAGCAATCGCAATGGGAAACAATAGAAATACCAAGATTACGGATTCTGTCATCCACAGGAAGACAATTATGAATGGCCTTCCACATAGTAATCGAAATATTATTGGGAAGAGCGGAATGCCAGACCCAATTAGCCCAAGGGAAAACAGGAGATCTTATACGAATACAATTCCACGCGCTTTTAGTATAGAAGAGCCCATCTGCTTTAGGAAGCCAAATCAATAAATCTTTCCCATTTTTAATCCGACCCAGTTGCAAAATAAGATCCTCGGCTTTTTGATGACCAACCAACCGAGTAAACAAATCCATATTCCAACCCAACCCAGCTTTACAATTTTCCAATTTAAGATTAGGCAAATCAGAAATCAGATTATTATCACAAAGAGGAGCATCATCAGCCCAATGATCATGCCAAAAGAGAACATTGCCCTCCCGAACTTTCCATTTAGAATTAGCTTGTACTAAAGGAATACTGTTCAATATCATCTTCCAGAAAAGAGACCCTTTCTTGTGATCCACCATAGAAATATGTCTATCACCAATTTATTTAGCATGAAAAAATTTAGACCAGAGAGAAGTACCTTGCATAAGGTTCTAGGCTAACTTCATATGAAGAGAAGACTGGACGTCTTGAAGGTTACGAATGCCCAGACCGCCTTCCGAGACAGGTTTACAAATATCCACCCAAGAACGCCATTTTTTTTTACGCTTACCATCTTTAACACCCCAGAAGAAGGTACTGATGATTCTATGAATTTTCTCAATCACGGCTTGAGGAGTTCTTAAGATAGAAAGGCTGTGCACGGGAATACTTTGAAGAACATGTTTAATGAGAGTCAAACGCGCCCCATTGGATAACAATCTGGCCTGCCAACCCTCCAATTTAGACTGAACTTTAGCAATTAAGTCATCAAAGAGAGCAATCTTCAGTCTACCTGTGATAATTGGAACTCCCAGGTATTTAAAAGGAAAACTTCCTTCCGTAAAACCAGTGAACGGAGGAGAGCCCGACGTCTAGAAGTAGAGATCTGAGTAGAGAAAAAAATATGGGATTTATTATTGTTCACCGCTTGTCCAGACCACTTTTCATAAGTCTTCAACACATCAGTAATCGCTTTTAGTGTAGAAGCCTTTCCCCCGTTACAAAACAGGACCATGTCATCTGCATAAAGCAGATGTGAGATAATAGGGGAGCCTCTCGAATGGTGAAACGGTATGATCTTGCCCATTAGGATCTGATTATTAATCATCTTCGAGAAAATGTCTTCCACAAGAATGAAGAGATAGGGAGAGATGGGGTCACCTTGACGCAACCCACGACCACCTTTGAAAAAACCTTTGGGAACTTCGTTCATGACTACGGAGAACCAAGGATTTGTGATGCACTGGCAAATCAACTTACAGAAAAATTCTGAGAAACCGAATGTTTTAAGAACCTGCAAAAGAAAGGACCAGTCTACACTATCGAAGGCCTTCGCCATGTCAATCTTCAAGACAACATTACCACCATAGACAGGTTTATTAATAGAGTGAATCATCTCTTGAGTCATGCTAATGTTATCAAAGATACTACGGCCCGGGAGAAAGGCTCCTTGTTTAGGAGAAATAAACTTAGCAAGCAGGATGGATAAGCGATTAACCATGATTTTAGTGCAAATTTTGTAGAAGACATTGCACAAGCTAATCGGTCTAAACTTATCAAAACTCTTCGGATTTTCAACTTTTGGAATTAAAACCAGATGCGTAGCATTGAAAAACCGAGGGAGAGCCATACCTTGAAAAAACTCTGACACAGCAGCGACAACATCAGTACCAACAATGTGCCAACAAGATCGATAGAAGCCCGACCCAAAACCGTCAGGACCCGGGCTACTTTCTTCCGGAATGGAGCAAAGAGCATCGTAGACTTCTTGAGATAAAGGAACACAAGAAAGGAGGTCGTTGCCATCTTGAGAAATAAACGGTTGAACTAAGTCCTCCAGATTAGGTTCATCACGACTATTACCTGCTTTCAGGAAGTTAGAGAAATAAGAGATAGCCCCGTCATGAATTTGTTCAGGTGAGGAGAGAAAAGAACCATCCTCTAGCTGCATCATTTTAACCTCTTTATGATTACGATGACTGACAGCACGGAAAAAAGCAGAATTTGCTTCACCCTTCTGTATCCAACGTTGTTTGGCTTGTTGGGCTAGGCGCTATTCTTCCCTATTCAACTAGACTGAAAGCTCCAACTGGGAGGCAACAAGATCATCCTCCACGTCTTCAGCATACTCAGATTGTAAACTTACCTCCAAGCCCTTTATACGATCCTCAAGAGCCGCTATGTGAGTAGAAGTTTTACCAAAGATATGATTGTTCCAAGATCTCAAAGCAATTTTGAGACGTTTAAGTTTAGTAACAAGCATATACAAACGAGATCCCCCAACATCATCAATATTCCAAGAGTGCGAAACACAATCAAAAAACTGAGCATGAGAAACCCACATTTGTTGAAATTTAAAGGAAGGAAAACCATACCGAATAAACTGATTCTCCAACAAGACTGCCATCGGAGCATGATCAGAAGAAGTGCGTGCCAAGTATTCCATATTAGCATCAGGAAAAGCATCAAGAGCCGCTGTGTTGAATAAACAACGATCAAGACGAGCCCAGTGCCTTGATCTACCAGAATGACCATTACACCAAGAAAGAGAATTCCCACAGGAAGGCATGTCAAGAAGCCCACAAGAACCCACCCAACTGTTAAACTCCTCCATAGCCAATGCCAACTTGGGCCTGCCTCCTCTAGGCTCTGAGTCATTTCTAATAATGTTAAAATCTCCCATGACCATCCAAGGAAGATGATGAAAATTAGCCCCCATCAGAGAATCCCATAGTCTTCTACGCTCCAAATAGGAACATTTCGCATAGACAAAAGTAATACGGAAGTCATTCAGATTAATAATTCTAACAGTCAAAAATTGATCACCCATGTTCTCAACAACAAGGTTTAAATCTTGAGACCAAAACAGCCATAATTTCCCACCTTTCTCAACATTGGAGCAACAACCATCAAAATTCAATCTATCACGCCACATATCTAAACGAGAGATACTAACCATAGGCTCAGCAATAACAACAAGTTTAGGAAGAAACTTCTTTACCAAATTTTTAAGACGCTTTCTCGAAGTTCCGAGACCCCGAGCATTCCAATATAAATAAGAGACCTTCATAAATTGAGATGAGAGGGCTGCTTACAACCCTAGAAGAGCCCCTTAGTTTGATGCCTTTCCCATTCCGTTTAAGTCCCGAAGGAATATCGGAGTCCAAGACCACAAGGTTGTTTTTAGCTAAATGTTCCAAGTCCGCTTCAGAATCAGAGTCCGAACAAACTTGACCATCAGAACAGGTTTGATTACATTCAATCTCCTCACAGTTTGGTTCCCTTTCGTCCAAGATCATGGCAGGCCCATCATGGGCAGTATTTTCAAAGTCTTTCTTGTCAAGTTCTTCAAGAATGAACGTATCAGATTGAGCATTGGAGATGGGCCCAGTTTTACCTTGTTCCAACACGGGTGCAAGTCCCGTCGACTTCAAAGAACACCCCAAGACTTTAGCACCCGAGTGTGACTGCAGACCTTCATGGTTTTCCTCACACAATCCGAACGAAGAAATGCACACAATCCTTAGACCCGCAGCATCAACCTGGTCAACTGTAGGCATAACAGTTTCACCGACCAGGACGTGTTCAGTCTCCATCAACGCAGACTGTTTTGAATATTCTTTAATCTGCTGCACATCTTCCAATCTCTTAATAGCATCAGCTTGTACCAATATGGAATGGTCTTGTTGAGGGTCCTTACTGGATTCACCTTGTTCGGCAAAGGCAACACCAACAAAAGGTGCCACGCTCTTCTCAATATTTTACGAGTGAGGCACATCCCCTGTATTCAGTAAACCACCGTTTATATTATCTTCCTTTGTGCTCTGTTTTTCAACTTTCTTTTTCCAAACTTTACCTCCTTTGCCCGTATGTTTTTTCTCCTCTCCATTTCTACAGGTTCTTTGATTATGACCTTGGCATCGACATTGCAAGCAATAAGCCGGCAGAGTCTCGTAAAGTATCTCTTGCCTGCGGCTTCTTGGCATTCCAGGAATACCAATCCAGAAATGGGAGATTGGCTGCTGAGAGGCATCAACTTCAAGACAAACTCGGGCACCATCTGTGCGGGTAGCACACTTCGTAGGATTATCACGGCGAATGTAATTCCCGATCGGTGTCGTCAGAATCTTTAAGAGGGAGGAGTGATAGAAATTGGGTGGAAGACCCGGCAAAAACACCCAAACTGGCACTGTCGGCGGCTCAACGTCTTCATCAAACTCTGGAGTCCAAGCAAAGGCACGGTATGGAATTCCTTCTATATCACAAGATTCCCTAGACAAAGCTTTATGTAGATCAGATTCATTAGACATCCGAATGAAAATGTTTCTTGGTCGTTGCATGGCAGAAACTACTGGCAAGGAGGACAAACCCCAGCGGTTTCGTATGAAGGCACGGATGCAGTCAACGGATGGCCTTTGTCTCAGAAACTTCACTACCATAGAAAATCTGAAAGGATCTGCAGTTTTGGCAAGTTCCTCGGATGAGAAGGAGAAAGAAGTTTCACCGTCTATGTACTTTGGTTGCCGGAAAGGGACAACCACCTCTAGCAGTGGCTGGGACCATTATCAAAACACTGTTCAAGATGCCCGCCGGTCAAGAATCGTCCAACTGTCTATTTACTGTTTAGCAGCCCACATTTAATAAATGTAGCCGCCTATTT
This sequence comes from Carya cathayensis, assembly GCA_011037825.1. Lineage (NCBI taxonomy): Eukaryota > Viridiplantae > Streptophyta > Magnoliopsida > Fagales > Juglandaceae > Carya > Carya cathayensis. The sequence continues at coordinate 11,088 of QGSO01001285.1, forward strand.
ACTGTGTATGAGTTAGTGTAGTCACTGTACATGTCAATAATATTATTGTAAGTTACTGTTTTGGTAGTTTGCATGTAGGGAAAGGCAATCAGAAATTCCTATCTGAAACCATTCCCAGTCCTTCTCTCTCGTCACTCTAAAAACTCTCTCTTGTAAACTTCTTTCCATGTCTCATGCCTTTCAATCCTTTGAGAATTAATCTCCTTGTAAATATTATGTTTTTAATGAAGTTGATTTTATCTTATATTGTTCTTTACTTTTATTCATGCATTAAGAACGGTTGTACCGCCTACCCTTATGTATACCAACTATGTATACCAGGATAACATAATACATAATACAATAACCGTTGGCTCTGATACCAACTATGTATACCAGGATATATATAATATAGTATATAATTAATATAGTATAGAATTAATAATAAACAAATGCATGAAGTGCAGAAAAATAAGGGCAGGCGGTACAACCGTCCTTAATGCATGAATAAAAGTAAAGAACAATATAAGATAAAATCAACTTCATTAAAAACATAATACGTACAAGGAGATTAATTCTCAAAAGATTGAAAGGCAAGAGACATGGAAAGAAGTTTACAATAGAGAGTTTTTAGAGTGACGAGATAGAAGGACTGGGAATAGCTTCAGATAGGAATTTTTTATTGCCTTTCCTTACATGCAAACTGCCTATTTATGGACACCAAAACAGTAACTTACAATAATATTATTGACATGTACAGTGACTACAGTAATTCATACACAGTAAATAGGCGGCTACATTTATTAAATGTGGGCTGCTAAATAGTAAATAGACAGCTGGACGATTCTTGACCGGCGGGCATCTTGAACAGTGTTTTGATAATGGACAAAAAGACAATAATCTTTTGGAATTTCATAATTTGAGTGTCATAATTTGCCAGTTCCAATTTAAAAGGATCTTGAGAATCTATCATCTGCGAGGGATAATATGGTGAATTTTCAAGCGAATGAGAGGCCTGTTGTAATGGCGATGATGTTGTCTGCTGTGCTGGAGATAATCTGAGTTGATGGTCTTCTTCTGCATCACTGTCTGAGACTTGTGACATTGTCTTAGCTATTTTTTTCAAATTATTTTTATTGGTAATTGTTGCTAATTGAGCTTGGAACCTGCTTCTCTGAACTAGAACCTCAGGAGCCTTGGTAATCTTTGAAAACATTTTTACAACATGATCATAATTGTACTTTTCCCACCATTTTACAGAGACTTGATGGGCCAAGACCATAATGTTTTTGTGGTAATGTCCCTAATACTGTATAGGGTTTTGGTGTAGCAGAAGGACAATGAGAAGAGTAAGGAGGAGAAGGTGGTTTGGCATAGGACGATTTAGATTTCACTCTGGACTTTGAGGAAGACATGATTTTCCTTGTGAGAATTCTCGGGATTGAAAATTAGGAAGAGAATTAGAATCTCCTTTAATATGCTCAATATCAAAATAAAAAATACTTAAAATAGTTTGCCATCTTGCAAATATTTGTTTGGCAGCCAAGTTTTTAACATCTTTAATTAAAACTTCATTGGCTGATTTACAATCAATTCTAAGCAAAAATTTTTAATTTAAAATATCATCTTGAAATTTAGAAATGCATAATAATAGCTAAAATTTCTTTTCTAATAGTACTATAATTCTTTTGGGCAGGATTCCAGCATCCTGAATGGAATTGAATAATCTGTTCTTTTTCACTTGATAATTTTTGTTTCAAAATTACTCCATAACCAAGGTCGGAGGCATCTGTTTCAACAATTTTAAAAGCATTAGGAGATGGTAATCCTAAGCATGGTAATTTCTTAACTTGAGCTTTTATTTGTTTTATAATATTTGTATGTTCCTCGGTCCATATAGGTGGATTCTTTTTTAGTCTTTTGAATAATGGCTTACATAATGGTCTTAGTGCTTGATAAAGATCAGCAACATAATTTAGACTTCCTAAAAATTTTTGTAGTTGTTTCTTATCCTTTATTCATCAGGGAATTTATTAGCAAATTCTATAGCCCTACTTATTGGAGTAATGGTTCCTTGATAAATATCATGTCCAAGGAATCTAATCTTGTTTTAGAATAATTTAACTTTGGATGATGAAACTACTAATCCATTTTGTTTAATAATTTGGACAAAATTATTTAAATGTTTCCAATGTTGATCAATTGATGAAGAGAATATCATCATCTATGTAGACTATAGAAAAATGAGTGAAAGGCGTAAATATTTCATTCATAATATTATGAAATTCACTAGGAGCATCTTTTAATCTGATCAGCTTATAATGTTGTCTTCCAAGCGTAGAAGCTGTCAAAGTAATACAAGGGTAAGTCCCAAGATCGAATTCACAGGGACAAAGGGATTATCAAAGCGTTTGTGAGATTTTCTTTGTGTAAAAGATGTATCCATTTAGAAGGATGAAATTTGATATGGATCTATATTTCTAAAATTACCAAAACTAAGAGACTTAGAGAAAGTGTGTAGCAAATGGATTAAACTTGCAATAAACAATAAAACAAATACTTGGGTTGGGTTTGAGATTCTTTTTATTTCGGATTCTAGATAATTTCTCGATTAACAATCCAGTCAAGGAATTGATATTCGGAAGATAAAAATTAAGCTCAAGTTTTTGCAATATTTTCTCAAGAAATTCTCTAATTTACTAGCCAAATTTATATTCGTAATCAATCGAAAGAGGCCTTGATAAATTCAAGCTTTTGTTGTGCCTTACGTCAACAACAAAACAAGAGCAAGAGCCGCAATCTATTTTCCATTTGAATCCGACTAGTAATTTAGTGAAATCAATATTAAACAAAAAANGTGTGAGCTTCAGTTCTAGCCGTGTGATTCATGTGTATGAGCTGTAGGTGCTTTCTGTTTCATATCCTTTTGTGTTGCTGCATATTCTGCTTGTGCCGAGTGACATTTTCTGCATGTTGTAAGTTGCAGTCCGTGTGATGCATATGCTCCAGCTGTGAGCTTCACTTTCTGCTGCTGCTTCTTCTATTTTTTTCTGCATTATTTTTCTGCTTTTCTGCATGTGCCTCTTGCCGTGTATGCTGCTGCATGTGCACTTCCAGCCGTAGGTTCCATTTTCATGCATGTGTACTGAGCTTTCCTTCTGCATGTGTTTCCATGATTTGCTAAGTGCCGTGAGCTGCATGTGCTGAGTTGATGGCCAGCTGTTCTGCTGCACTGATGCACGTCCGAGTGTTTTCCTGCATGTGTGAGCTACTTTTCTGCATGAGGTGTATTTCTTGTGTGCTTTGCTTTATGTCCTGCATGTGCCAAGTGATGAGCTGCTGCCTTGTTGTCCGTGTGATGCTGCCTACTTGCCAAGTTCATCCTTTAAAGCAATGACATTCTTGTGTCGATTATGTCTAAGAAGCTTCAATCAAAATGCATGCATCTATGTTTAATTAGGGGTAATATATTGTTTCGCATGTCAAAGAAAATTAATTCACATTATCTAACTAATACTCTTATTTTAACTCATAAAGCACTTTTACTCAAGATATTTAAGAGTATTAATGTCACATAATTGACCATTTATCACACCCCCCAACTAGCTTTTTGCTAGACTCTAGCAAATGAAGCGAATGAATTTATGCAAAGGTGAAATTACCAACCTGAGAAATCTGAGAATCACATGCCATGAAATAGATTTGTTGAGTTTAAGAACACTGGAGATAGATTAATCTGAATTTTGTATCAACTGAGAGATTTATACACAATTTAGTTAATCAACCAAGGGAATTACATGTAACAAAGCTTGCTTTCTTTTAAGTGCATGGAAATGGGGTTAGAATTCCAAGATCGACTACCAAGAGACATTAACAGTTTCAATCACAACAATCAATCTGAGAAAACCACATGGTCTTACTCTAATTCAAAACCATTGTAGCGGCGGCTTTCACGCTATTACACTTTGAAAGGCGCCTACTTCTTTTGTAAGGACCCCGGTAATAGGCAGCCTTTTCCAGTACACAAATGTAATTTTTGTTTTTTGTTTTTGTTTTTTGTTTTTTTTTTTTTTTTTTTTTTTTTTTTTTTTGATCCCTGGCTTGTCCCTTTTCTCATTTAATTCAAATTTCTTCCTAAGCCATTAGGATATGGTTCATTAGAGTCTCAAACAATTGAAGTGTAAATCAACCAATAATGACTCAATGTAGTCTTTCTAGGCCTTCCGGGTATGTGTTGTGTGTGTTTAAGCAAAACTCTTAACATCTTTCCCTTGGTTTAACAACTAAATAAAATGGATAAGTCCCTCTTTTGACATATACTCATATTTGCACTACATTCCACATGTTCCATTACTTCAACAAATTTTGTTTTTTTTTTTTTTGTTGAAGATGTGTTAGTGTTAAAAATCTCCCCCCCAACTAAATTTGACATTGTCCTCAATGTTCAGCAAATGAGTGTTTGACGACATATGTTATGCAGGCATGAATTGAAACAAGATAAACACTGCAGAACATATATTGAACCGAAAGAGTAAAGAGGAAAGATGTCACCTGAAATACTCGAGTGCACACAGGGAGTAAATTTCTGCAAAAAGTTTTGGAGACTTCCGTGACCCGACAATTGTGGCTGGAGATTTGAAAAAAAACGCCTGATGTTGTTGACAAACGAGATTGAAGGCTCCGAGTTTCTAGAAAATGTCATTTTCACCGATCGGGGAAAAAAATCACATTGCTTTCTGACTAGGATGACAGTTCGTCTTGTTCTTAATGCTATCTCTATAAAATCAGTCTTAAAGTTCATCCAATCCGCATCAAGTTTTCTTCTTATTTCTATAACTCATCTGCATTCCTTCAACATTCTCGCTTTAATTTTTCAATTCCTTTCTCAATGGCTCATTCTTCTACATCTCAACCTCCTGTCCTTTCTGCAGCTGCCATTGGTGCCATGTTGCAGCAAGAAAATAATAGCATGGCTAACAAGACAGACTCCGATGCTATCTACGACTTGGTGAGTCTCGGAACTCGTTACTCATCCTCTATTGTTGCTTTTTCCCAGCGGGTACAAGCTAAAAACCATGAGGTTGAAAGGCTCAAAGAACAAATTGCTGTACTTCAACGCATTGTTCAAGAGTCTCACACAAGGGAAGGAATCCTTCGGCAGCAGAATAAACAGTTGAAGTCTCTATTGGATTCTTCATTCCGCTTACCAGCTCCCATGAATAGAGCTGACATGATTTTGTATGAAGAGAATGAGCGTCTCCAATCTGAGGCTAAGAACCTCAAGTTTATGTAAAAGCATCTTTATTTTTTTTTTTTTTTTTTTTTTTTTTTTTTTTTTAACATTTTCCAGCATGTAAAATTCAAAAATGGGGAGTTTCATCTGCTTTCAACTCATTACTAGTACTCCCCAAGATGGACCAAAAGGCATGCAAACAGAGAAATAACTTCTCTTCCACCCCCCAACTAGATTGTAGCATTGTCCTCAATGATGCAAGAGAAATGAAGGATTTTACACAAAGAGAGCAGTTAAGGGGCAAAACCACTAAAAGAAGAACTGAAAATTCAACGAAAAACTGAAGGAAAAAGGAAAAGGAAGTACCTGGACGGCTTGAAATGAATGCAATCAAAATAAAGATAAAAAACTGAAAAAAAGAAAACAATGAACAGAACAGGATAAATTAAGGACCATCGATTAGGATCAATCGCACCATGAGGGAAAAATAGTTTGTACCACATAAGGCCCATTCCATCGAGACCTTAACTTACCAGGATCAAAAATCTTACTTTGGATGTGTTTGTTGGCTATACATCTTCGAAACATTTGGTTAGAACAATATTTAAACAAGTAAAGGTCATCATAAAAAAAATTATTCGACCTCAGATTTGAATTTTCGAATGTCCTGAGTGCTCCAATGAGATGGTGTCTGTCATCTGAAGATGGTTTTATGGGTGCTGCCCAAGGTGGTGACTCTTCAAACATTGGTTGCCAAAACACCCCATGCCCGATTCTTGCGAAAGAAACATTAGAAGTATCATCAAGTATATTGACATTACTTAGCACACTTTCTAATGACAAATGTAAATCAGTAGAAGGAAGATTCAAGTGAAAGTCCTCATCAAGGATATTTTCCAGCAAATTAACTTCCTTAACTTCTTCTAAATCCTGAGGTTGCCTGCAAGTATTAAAGATATTTAGCTCCAATGTCATGTTTCCAAAACTCAATTTCAAAATTCCACTTCTACAATTAATTAATGCATTAGATGTAGCAAGAAATGGTCTACCAAGAATTACAGGAGCTTGGAAAGTAGATGTATTTGACAAGTTCATATCAAGTACCACAAAATCCACAGGATAGTAAAATTTATCAACTTGAACCAAAACATCCTCAACTATACCCCTAGGCATTTTTATTGATCTATCAGCAAGTTGCAAAATGATAGGTGTGGATTTCAGTTCACCTAAACCAAGCTGTTCGTACACAGTGTAAGGCAATAAATTGACACTTGAACCAAGATCCAACAGAGCGTGACCAATTTTTGAATTTCCTATCACACAAGCAATTGTAGGTGCTCCAGGGTCCTTGTATTTAGGTGGTGTATTACTCTGAATGATAGCACTAACCTGCTCAGTAAGGAAAGCTTTCTTATGCACATTTAATTTTCTTTTCACAGTGCATAGATCCTTTAAAAATTTTGCATAGGCAGGAATTTGCTGAATAGCATCTAACAAAGGGATGTTAATCCTAACTTGCCTAAAAACCTCAAGAATTTCAGCGAGATGCTTATCTTTATGCAATGAGACTAATCGCTGAGGAAAAGGAGCAGGTATAGGACAATTAATTTTCTCATGCTCATCGGACACATGCTCTCCATCTTTTTTAGAAGGGTTAGAAAGCTTACCAGAATTATATGGCTCATGTGCTGGAATGTCTACCACCTTACCGTTTCTTAAAGTAGTCACTGCTTTGACCGACCTTAAGTTAGGATCTTCACGTACTGCTTGCACTTGATAAGGCTGCCCTTGTGGATTTGGTTGTGACTGTGCAGGAAATTTACCCTTCTCTTGGGTACTTAAAGATGTAGTTAGCCTTGTGAGGGAACTCCGTATGTCATTAATTGCCAATGAATTCTGATTGTTGAGTGTTGCTTGACCTTGCATGAACTGTTGAAGTGTCACACTCAGCTGCTGAACCGTATCTTCAAGTCCCTTCTTTTGCATTGGAGGTGCTTGAATTGCCAGTTGAGAGGGTCCCGGAGCCAAGGTTGCTGGAGTTACATGTTGGTCATCCCTCCAACTGAGATTTGGGTGGTTCCTCCATCCTGGATTATAAGAATTAGAGTAAGGACCAGAATATGGTTTATGTATCATGTTTACAGCATTAGATTGGTCCAACAATACTTCCTTGAAAGCAGGGATCGTGGGACATTCATTAGTTGAATGCCCATGATCCTCACATATGCCACACTTCTCAGAAAATTTAGGGACAGCATGCACTTCATTTACTCTCTTCAATTCCATGGCTTCCACTTTTCTAGACAACAAGGTTAATTTAGCACGCAAATCATCATCTTCATTTGAAGTATATTTTCCATGACTAGACTCAATTTTCCTAGACCTATCATGCACATCAGTTGTGTCCCAAGATTGGGCATTTTCAGCAAGATGATCAAAATATTCAAATGCCTCTTCAGGCTCTTTGTCAAAAAATTCTCCATTACACATGGTTTGTACAAATTGGCGCATTTTAGGTGTCAAACTTTCATAAAAAAAACTAATTACACGCCAATGTTCATAACCATGGTGAGGACATGAATCTAATAGATCTTTGAACCTTTCCCAACATTGATAAAAAGTTTCAGAATCCTTTTGAGAAAAATTCATGATCTGTCTTTTCAAAGCATTTGTCCTATGTATTGGGAAGAATTTTTTCAAAAATCCTGCTTGCATCTCTTGCCATGTGCCTATGGTTTTAGGTCTCAATGAATTCAACCATGTTTTAGCTTTATCTTTTAAAGAAAATGGGAACAACTTAAGCCTAATAACCTCCTCAGTGCAAGTCCGGTCCATGAATGTAGAACAAACCTCTTCAAACTCTTTGATATGCAAATAAGGGTTCTCAGATTCCATACCATGAAAGTGCGGTAACAATGGAATCATCCCAGGTTTGAAATTAAAAATATTTGCATTAAGAGGTAAAATGATGCAAGAAGGTGTGCTAGTCCTAACAGGCTGAAGATATTCTCTAAGTGTCCTGTTTGGATTATTCACTTCCCTATCATGATGTTCATTTTCCGCCATGACGCTATCAGTGTCAGCTGATGATTCAACAGAAGATGATGCAGTCGATGATGAGGTCGATGATTCAGTCCTAGCAAGTCTATGTGTGCTATCTCTAGCCCAACCAGACATGCAACTTCACACAAAACAAGTAACAGTAAACCAGTAAAATGAGAGGTAAAGATATCACCCAGTCTGTGAAGAGGTTCACAGCTCCATAAACATCCTCTCAGAAAGAAGAAAAAAAAATACTCTGATAAACACCAGTTGTCCCCGGCAACGGCGCCAAAAACTTGACTCAGCTTATAATGTTGTCTTCCAAGCGTAGAAGCTGTCAAAGTAATACAAGGGTAAGTCCCAAGATCGAATTCACAGGGACAAAGGGATTATCAAAGCGTTTGTGAGATTTTCTTTGTGTAAAAGATGTATCGATTATGAAGGATGAAATTTGATATGGATCTATATTTCTAAAATTACCAAAACTAAGAGACTTAGAGAAAGTGTGTAGCAAATGAATTAAACTTGCAATAAACAATAAAACAAATACTTGGGTTGGGTTTGAGATTCTTTTTATTTCGGATTCTAGATAATTTCTCGATTAACAATCCAGTCAAGGAATTGATATTCGGAAGATAAAAATTAAGCTCAAGTTTTTGCAATATTTTCTCAAGAAATTCTCTAATTTACTAGCCAAATTTATATTCGTAATCAATCGAAAGAGGCCTTGATAAATTCAAGCTTTTGTTGTGCATTTCGTCAACAACAAAACAAGAGCAAGAGCCGCAATCTATTTTCCATTTGAATCCGACTACTAATTTAGTGAAATCAATATTAAACAAAAAATATTGCATCAAACTAGAATCTAAAATAAATTAAATCTCATTCCACAACCCAAGCTTTAGAAATTAGTTACACATGTTATTTTTAGTAACAAAAATAAATCTAAGTAGAGTCACAATAAAATCTGTAGAAAGAAATAAAAAAAAAAAAGACTAAAACTCCAACCAATGTAAACGAATGACAGAGAAAATAAATTGCTCAACTAAAACAACCGAAAAGAATAAAACTAAAGCTGCCGAAAATGAGACCTGTTCCGTCCAATAAAACTAGGAAATACAACTTAACTTCAAATGCTAAAAACGGGAAGAAGAATAAAAGAAAATGCTAAACGAATGAAGAAAAGATAAATACCAACGTGAAAAAAAAAATGCTGAACGTAAATAAAAATACAGCCAAAAAAATAAAACTTCTGTCTCCTATCTAAAGAAAAGAAACTGTCCGCTATCTCCTCCCCCCATCTGCTATGTCCAGTCTCCTTTTATAAACGAAAAAAGAAAACTCCATCCGTGAGCTGCATGTGCTGTCCGTGGGTTTCAATATGTTTTCCTGCTGGTTTGAGTGTTAACTTTCTGCATGTGCGTGAGTGGCTTTCTGAGTTTGCTGTGTGCTTTCTTGCATTTCTGCATGTGTTTAGCTTTGTGTCCGAGTGTTTCATGCATGTGCAAGTGAGCTGTTCGTTTGAGTGCTGCAAGTGTGCTGCTCCTCCATCCGTGAGTTGCTGTCCAACTTTTCTGCATGTGTGTTGCTTTGCTTTTCCAGGTTCTGCATGTGCTGTCCGGTGCTTTTCTTCTGCATGTGTGCTGGTTGATCGGTTTCTGCATGTGTGAGCTTCAGTTCTAGCCGTGTGATTCATGTGTATGAGCTGTAGGTGCTTTCTGTTTCATATCCTTTTGTGTTGCTGCATATTCTGCTTGTGCCGAGTGACATTTTCTGCATGTTGTAAGTTGCAGTCCGTGTGATGCATATGCTCCAGCTGTGAGCTTCACTTTCTGCTGCTGCTTCTTCTATTTTTTTCTGCATTATTTTTCTGCTTTTCTGCATGTGCCTCTTGCCGTGTATGCTGCTGCATGTGCACTTCCAGCCGTAGGTTCCATTTTCATGCATGTGTACTGAGCTTTCCTTCTGCATGTGTTTCCATGATTTGCTAAGTGCCGTGAGCTGCATGTGCTGAGTTGATGGCCAGCTGTTCTGCTGCACTGATGCACGTCCGAGTGTTTTCCTGCATGTGTGAGCTACTTTTCTGCATGAGGTGTATTTCTTGTGTGCTTTGCTTTATGTCCTGCATGTGCCAAGTGATGAGCTGCTACCTTGTTGTCCGTGTGATGCTGCCTACTTGCCAAGTTCATCCTTTAAAGCAATGACATTCTTGTGTCGATTATGTCTAAGAAGCTTCAATCAAAATGCATGCATCTATGTTTAATTAGGGGTAATATATTGTTTCGCATGTCAAAGAAAATTAATTCACATTATCTAACTAATACTCTTATTTTAACTCATAAAGCACTTTTACTCAAGATATTTAAGAGTATTAATGTCACATAATTGACCATTTATCATAATCCAAAAGGCATAACATTCCATTTATAATGTCCAAATGGGACTGTAAATGAAGTTTTATATCTATCTTTTTCAGCAATCTAAATTTGCCAAAATCCACTTTTCATATCAAATTTGAAAATATAGTGGCATCAAAAAATCGAGGTAATAAATCTTTTTTATTAGGAATAGGATACCTAATCCATTGTAAGACTTTATTTAACGCCTTATAATTTATGACTAATCTAGGAACACTTCTTTCTAATTCTGTTTGCTTTTGTACATAAAAAGCAGCACAATTTCATAGTGATTTGCTCTTTCTAATGAGTCCTTTAGATAATAAATCATTAATTTCTTGTTTACAAAATTCTAATAATTCCTTATTCATTTGGATTGGTCTAACTTTAGTAGGAATATTCTTCTCAGGAAATTCTTTTTCATAAGGCAATTCAACTATATATTGTTTTCTATTCCAAAAAGTATTAGGTAAATTAGAGCATACTTCTTTTTAAATTATATTTTTGAAATTATTAATTTTTTGAATTAATAAAGGATCTTTTAATTGTTCTTCAATTCTTTTATATTTTAATTCTTGTTTTAAGAAATTTATTTGTTTTTATTTCCTTTTGATCTTAACTTTTGTTAAAAAATTAATTTCTTTGGTTAATGAGGCTTCTTTTAAGGAATTAATTTCTCTTGAGACTGGGAGGAATAAAAATTTAAATTGAATTTCTTTTCCTAATACCTTAGTAGAAATTCCTTCTTCTGTTACAGAAAAAGGGTAAAGTAGAGCAAGAAATGGGTTTCCTAATATTACTCTGGTGTTGATATTTTTTACTAGAATAAATGTCGTTTTAAAACAAATTCCACTATTACATATATGTGCATTTGATAATTTATAATTTATGTTTAATTTTGCTCCATTAGCTTGAGATAATGTTTCTTTTGTTTTTTCAAAATATTTAGAGGGTATTATTCCTTCTTGTATGCAGTTTAAATCTGCACCTGCATCTAATAAAGCAATTGCAGAAAAAGAGAATTCTTCATTAATAGAAATATTTACTTCAGTATACAATTTTTTAAAATTCATCTTATTAAGTATATTTATAAAATTATCTGATTTTTCTTTAGTAATTTTTGTTAAGCTTTCTCCTTGTTCTTTTTTAGGAGTGTCATTATTTTTATCTATTTTTAATAGTATTATTTCTTATAATAATTGTTCATTAGAAACTTCAAGTTTAGTATTGGAAGCTTTCAAATTTCAAATTTCTTTCTTTATTTCATTAATTTCTTGCTGTAAGTCTTTTAAAGTAACATTATGTTTATCTGATTGGAATCTATTTTCTATTTCTAGAAAATCATATGATGAGGGGTTTGAATTAGGTTTATAAGTTTTGGAGCTAGTAAAAGTATTTTTCAATTTTTCTAAATATTCTTTCATTTCCTGTGGATTATTAATTTTATCTATTAATTCTAAAATAATATTTTCATGTGATGATAATACATTAATAGTTTTGTTACAGATGCAATTATTTTTATCTAGGCAGTTACAAACATGAATCTCATCTTCTTCTGAATCGTTATCAGAAGATTGTTCTAAGAAACTTGATTCTTTTAATTGATAAATTTCTTCTTCTGTAGAGATTTCATCTTCCTCACTTGATTGTATAAAAATATTTAGTAATTTTTGTTTTAAATCTTCAGGTATATCTAATTCGTTAATTTTCTTTTTAACCTTACAATTTGATGCATAATGTCCAACCTTTCTACATTTATAACAGACAATTTGTTTTTTCTTTTTATTAAACTTTTTTGTACTCTTTACTGGTTTATTATATACCTATTTTTCTTTTGGCTTTTTGTAAGGTTTTTTATATTTTCTTTTCTTAGCTGGATAAGTTTTATAAATTCTTTTTCCCTTTTTACGTCTTGTAGAATGAGCTAATAATGGAGAATAACCAAACTGTTTACAAAAAAGATTAACAAAATCAATAGTACCATCTGATTTTACTAAAGATTCTCGTACCTTTTGCGCGAAGTAATATGGAAGTCCGGCTATGAACTTTTCGTTCCAGTATGATTGTTGACAGTCATCTTTGATCATAACTTTAGTTAGAAAGACATCTTTATACCATCTAAAATCGGATAATTGGGGACATCTTAATTCACTACAAAAAAAGATAGAATTACCGGCGTTGGATATGCGCTGGTAACTGTCCCAAAAAATGCCGCTAATTAATTTGTGGCATTTTTCTACCGGCATAACCATCCGCCGTTACTGGAGGGTCGCTATTTTCCATGTTCCAGCGTTTGCGCAACCGCCGGTATTGGTAAATCTCATTAGCGGCGTTTGTATACAATTTAGTGGCATTTCGTAAAATGCCGCCACCTTATCTACATTAACAGCGCTTCTCGAAACGCCACTACTTTATCGTTGCCATTACCTTGCATATAATAGTGGCGTTACCATAAACGCCACTGCTACTACATTGCCGACGCATAATATAAATTGTCGACATTTATTTAAATGCCATTAATGGTACATTGGTGGTGGCACATTTAATTTTTTAACGGCATTTTTCTAACCGTCGCCACTTTTTAAAATAGCAGCGTTACGATAAATGCCGCTACTAATAATTTGCCGACGCATCATATAAATTGGTGGCATTTATTTAAATGCCACTAATAGTACATTGGCGGTGGCACCTTAAATAATTTAATGACGTTTATCTAAACGTCGCTAATGACATAATTTAATGGCGATTAGATAAACACCGTCATTAGTACAATGCCGACTCATCATACAATTTGGCGGCATTTATTTAAATGCCACTAATAGTATTTTCGCGAAGTTATTAACGACGTTTATTTAAACAACGGTATTTTTTTTAAATAGCGGTGTTAACACAAACGCTGCCACATTATGTTGCCAGTACATCATACAAATTAGCGGCTTTTATTTAAATGTCACTAATAGTACATTAGCAACACCTTGAATTTATTAATGGCGTTTATCTAAATGTCACCATGAGTTTGTTTTTTTCTGCATTGCAGCTAATTGTAAACACTACTACTAATTTGTTGCTAGCATATTTTTTAAAATTAACAACATTAATATAAAGACCGCAATAAATATATTACTGGGGCATTGCATTAATTAACGGTATTTACTAACGCACCAATAATATGATATCCCACAATAAAATAATATAATATATCAATTAATAATAAATATGATATAATAGGTCATTATTCATATAATAAAAAAAAATTACAAATCAAAGCACATAAAAGTTCTTCATGAATAATTCTTCGTCTTCACATTGTGTTTGTCATTAGCTTTAAGACCATTTCTTTCATGGGTACTTCTTCTTCACATTTATCCAATAATTTTTTGGAAAATGTTATGCAATCATTGAGCCTGGAAAAGATAAAAGAAAATTATACTAAATTAATAGAGAGTAACCATAAATCAATAGCTGAAACTTCTAATCGATAACCAAAAAAGTTCTGCAATTATTGAGCTTGCAAAATGTTTCTTTGGGTCATATTCAATATCATACAATCCTCAAGCTGGAGAGCTTCTAATCTAGTAGCTGAAAGCATAATGGTCCAGATTCAAACAATGGGTAAGATTAAAATGATCTGCTCGTTTATATATCCTACTCAAAATACCAAAAAACAGAATTAGATCATAGAATTATGTAAGTACACGACATCTGAAAAATGTAAATCTTGTAAGTACATAGAATTAGATCAACTTTTCATATATTTCAGAAACATAGAGATTAAAAATGTAAACTATTTTGTAAATGCAAGAGACCTCTAATGCAAATGCAAAAACATAGAGATTGAAAATCTAGTTAATTACAAGGGACCTCTAATGCAAATGCAAAAACATATATAATCAATGCCAATCTAATAATAAATAGAATAATGATAGCCTTACCACTATTCTACAACCACTTTACCACTTTTTTTAATTTTTAATTTTTTTTAAAATTTTCTTTTACTTTACCACTTTACCACTTTTTTCTCTTACTTAATGAATAAGTATTTTAAAAAAATATTTAAAAGAAAATAAAAAAAATAAATACATTACAAGTGATAAAGTGGTGGTATAATAGTCGTAACTCTATCATTACCCTAATAAATATACATAGGATTTGTTTTATGAACTCAAGCTATTCTACAAGGCTCTTCAACCCCCACGCCACCCCCTTCTTCTCCCCCACTTGCATTATTATCCCTCTCAATAAACATATTGTTGGGTTTGTGGCAAGCACGGCTTCTCTTTTTTTTTTTTGGATGATGTGAAACCTCACCAAGGCAGGGCCTTTAATTTGAACTCACCCTTAGGGAGTGAAGCTTGAATACCCCCCCCCCCCCCCCTCCCCCGGGGCCCCTAAAAAAAAAGCATGTATTACATAATCTACAGGAATTAAACCCAGGATGTCTGTCCATAACTCATCCCAAACACAACTTTTGACCATTAGACTGCACCCTAACAGGTTCCACGTAAACATTGAAAGAGTTCATTTATTTGAATCAATTAAAGGCACCTGCCAATTGATGACAGGATGTAGAAAGTCATAAAAATGTTTTGATCTTCTGTTACAAAGATCAACACTCTCGTTCAATTTGAAGTTGTTTTCAGCATGAAGAAGGCCAAAGACATGGATTCAGGTAATGAGGAACGATATAGTTGCTGACATATATCATACACACACACAAGACTGGATGAAAAATGAAAGTGAAACAGGATATGTATTGCCAACCCCTTGTAGTTTAAATTTAAAACAATGAATTCAGTTAAATGGAAGTGCCTTAATTAAACTCTGTAAAAACAAGCAAACAATAATACACAAGGCAACACTTTTTCTAGAAAAATGGGGTGTACCTGATGAAGCTATTGGAAAGTTATTTCAGAATTTGAACTGAACAAAAAAAAAAAAAAAAGAGGACAAAATGGCTACAAAACCATCAAAATGATATTTGCCTAAAGTCTTTCCCACCACTTTTACAATCAATTGAGAGCCAGTTTTACAAACTTGAATGTTCACAAAAGAGGACAACTTTAACATAGGACAGCTGTAAATATGACATTGTAATATTAAGGAAACCAGGAATTTTAGCATTAGGTAGCAAGTTTCCACATAGTCTAAACTTGACCAAGTAAATACAATAAGTTCCTCACTACCCTGATTTTAGTCGTTTAAAGGCTCAATACGCATTCACCAATATATCACATTAATTTCTTATAATTAACCAATAAGTTTTGAGATTAAAACTTAGAAACAGTTCAAGAAAATAGTGACATTTAGTAGCTTAGAAATCCAAATCACAGAAAAATTGAACTTGAGACAGACACACAATGTAAGCATGGACACTTCTTCAATCACAGAGACAGAGTTGAGATAAGAATATACCACAGCCATTTTATGGGTCAAAGAAGCCTGAGCGGATTCCTCACTTTTAAACACAATGTAAGCATGGACACTGCAATGAAGCTTTTTGATCAGAAAATATGAAACTGATTGAAGAAGGACACGAAAAAAAAGTTTAAGGTAGCATAAACAACACAACATAGCAAGCATAGACCAATTATAAATTAAACAATACAACGTTAAAAGACTTCCACCAAACAGGAAAGATGAAAAATTCATCATAGCAAAGCGAAGTACCAAAAAAAAAAAAAACTATACAACCGATTAACCAAGCCAAAATAACTAGACGACACAGATGGCCCTGCCTTTCTCGGCTTTTTGGTCTGAAAAAAAAGATCATTGGCATAAATCACAACTAAGTTAAATTTAACAAAATAAACATATCTATTTCTTGTAATTATAAATAGACGACACAGATGAATACCAAACCAGTAAAAATAAATAGACGACATAGATGAATACCAAACCAGTAAAAAATCTTACGGATCCTGACAGACTATAGAAAAATAATTGCAAAACAGAGGCCACGATAAGCATAGTAAAACAGATTTACATTGGACTGGATTGCTCTGTTTTTTGCATAGAAAAACAGAGTTACGTTGCTGGCTTTACGTTGGTTGGGCTGTTTCCATGGTTTTACGTTGGTTGGGCTATTTCCATGGTTTTTCTGACTTGAGGAATTAAGCTCCGGCTTGACAGAAACTTATTAAAATGAGAACGAAGAGAGAACGTGAGGAATTAAGCTCCGGCCTGACGTGAGGAATTAAGCTCCGGCTTGACAGAACGCTTAACTTTATGGGAGGGATGGACGAGTAGCAGCGGGTTAGGGTTAATTAGCAATGAGAGGGAAATTCAAGTTTGGATTGAAAATTTGACAAAAGTTTGAAGTTGGCGCTCAAGTTTGGAGGACCCGTTTTTGTTGTGGAAAAATTTTGAGGGAACTCAGCTATATACACGTACACATGACGCGCGCCCCACGTTTATTAGACTTTTCTTTCCTTATTTGGCCTCTTTCCTTCTCTGAAGACTTTCCACTTGAAATCATTGTGATCATTGTGATCCTAAAATATCCTTCTCTGAACGCTCAAGGGGGCTTGCTTATTTGCATGATCATTGTGATCCTAAAATCATTCACCGTAATGTAAAAGTTGGCCTCTTTCCTTCTAAAAAATATTTCATCCAAATATTTCAATTTTTTTTATAATTAAAATATATAATATAATATTTTTTATATTATATATAATTATAATATATAATATATATAATATTATTTTATTATATATATTACATATAAGATAATGTTATTATAATTTTATATCTATATAAAATATATATAATAATGGTATTACACCCCAAACATGATAATAATGTTATCATATTTATTTGATCATATGCTTTAAATATAATATATACATTAATAACATTTTAAAACTCAATAAATTCTCAAAATATTCCTTTTGATAATTATATTAGAAAATTAGTAATACTAATTTATATTAGTATTAATGTATATTAATTATAATTTATACTTTATGGTCTTATAATAACACTCTAATACTATTAGTAATATACTTTCAGTTTATATATAAATTATTACAGAAATCACTATAGTATTAGTTATACTATACTATATATATATATCTCACAATTGTCACAGCAAGTAACAACCGCCGGAATTGGTCGGTATTTCAAGCGATACACCAAATCGATAAAATATCATAGGATGTTTTGTAATTAGTGCTATTAGTGCCCAAAATTCAACACTGGGCTAAAAATAAAATTTCATCAAATACTCTTATATATTATAGTGGGCAGCTTGGGTTGATATGACTAAATAAAATGTTCGGAATTAGCTAGCTTGGTTCTATTGTGCATATGTTTAATTAAGTTTTTAGGATAAATGGAAATTGCACATGTTTATATAACTGTGATTCTAAATTTGAACTTTGACTCTACACTTTATCGGTAATTGATCAAAGGAATATTTTTCGTGTGGAGCTGGCTTATTGAGGAGGAGTCTGGTGCACTCGTGAGGGGATTAGTATAAAATGACTCTACACTTTACCATTTTCAATTAAATATGTCACGTGTTGAGCCTGTTAATTGAGGGGGTCTGACACACAAATTATAATATAATTAAAATTTATACATTTAAAAAAATATAAACTTATTAGAGTTGTATTTTGATTAACTTGAATTCAACTTCAAGTTTTTAACAAATTTTATATATCTATATTCAACCCCGCCCGGCCGCCTCCCGCTCAACCCAATGTAAAAATCTTTTAAGACCCAAATTATAATATAATTAAAATTTATACATTTAAAAAAATATAAACTTATTAGAGTTGTATTTTGGTTAACTTGAATTCAACTTCAAGTTTTTAACAAATTTTATATATCTATATTCAACCCCGCCCCGCCCGCCCCCCGCTCAACCCAATGTAAAAATCTTTTAAGACCCAAATTATAATATATTTAAATTTATACATTTAAAAAAATATAAACTTATTAGAGTTGTATTTTGGATTAACTTGAATTCAACGGAAAAGTTTTTAACAAATTTTATATATCTATATTCAACCCCGCCCCGCCCGCCCCCCGCTCAACCCAATGTCTAAAATCTTTTTAGACCCAAACTATAATATAATTAAAATTTATACATTTAAAAAAATATAAACTTATTAGAGTTGTATTTTGGATTAACTTGAATTTAACGGAAAAGTTTTTAACAAATTTTATATATCTATATTCAATCCCGCCCCGCCTGTCCCCCGCTCAACCTAATGTCTAAAATCTTTTTAGACCCAAATTATAATATAATTAAAATTTATACATTTAAAAAAATATAAACTTATTAGAGTTGTATTTTGGATTTGCTTGAATTTAACGGAAAAGTTTTTAACAAATTTTATATATCTATATTTAACCCCGCCCCACGCGCCCCCCGCTCAACCCAATGTAAAATCCTTTTTAGATCCAAATTATAATATAATTAAAATTATAAATTAAAATGTTAATTATAATATAATTAAAAATTTTTAATTATAATATAATTAAAATTTTATATATCTATATTTGTTTTCATCACTTTATTTTCACAGTTGCACAAGTTCACACACAACCCCATAGACTCCATGCACGCTTGTATCTCTTTCGTCCCTAGGGTTTTAAGTTTTTGCTTCCTACATATACTACGGAAGAAATCTCAAGCCGGCGCAATATACCTCTACACACAACTCCCCACGGTTGCACAAGTTTGAGTTGCAGAACAACCCTTCCTCCTTCCACAGCCACGCAAAACCATAGCACAACCCTTCCTTCGTCGCGCAGCATCAGTCTGAACAGAAAAGAGCATCCACCGTTTGTCCCCTGTTTTTCCATACCCGAAACAGAGCATCCACTGATCTCCTTTTGCCAAGCAAGGTAAGCTTCATCATATCTTCCCTCACGTTTCTCTTTATCGGTTTATCTCTCTCTCTCTCCGTTTGGTAATGGACGTTCAACGTAGAGGCCGTTTCTTTATGCTGTACATAAAGTATGGTTGTAAAGTATGCTTCAATGTAGAGGCATGCGCGCCTTTCTTCTTTTTTTAAATAGCAGTAATTTTTAAATCCAATGTTTTCTCCAGTAACATTAAGATCATAGTTGTCGTATACTGAACTATTGGTTGTATCATGAATAGTTATATACTCCAAGCTTATTATTGTAAAATATTAATATTTTCTTCTTGTTCTGAATTTTTTCAAAATTAAAAATAAACAAATAATTGAAGGCTTTTTATTAAAAAAAATTATGAAGTCGTTTAAAGCTTATCACGGCCGTACAACTCTTCGAATTGGATTACTACAGGTGTCATGAATCGTGGGCTGCTGGCCTTATTCATATAAAATATAAATTCTTGTGGTTAAAAGTTAATGTTAAAATATTGGTTGTATCACCGTAAGCATTATTGGCTTGTTTATTCTTGTGGTTGTTTATATGCAAATTTATGCTTATGATTATATGCAAATTTAAGCTTTATTTTGCTTTACTTATACAATTAAATTATTTTTCATACTATGTTTTAAGTTATTGATGATCTTGCATTCTCATTGGTTTCTGTTTACGTATTAATATTATAGTTAAGCTATGGACAAAAATTGGATGAAAAGACCTCGACATACAAAAGAGTATGTCGATGGTGTCAATGAGTTTTTAAAGTTTGCGTGCGAGAATTGTAATACAAATTTGTCGATTTGTTGCCTATGTAGAAAATGTGGATTACGAAAGATGTTCATCCCCAGTATGGTATATGATCATTTGATTAGTTATGGAATTCCTCAAAGTTACACCATTTGGCATGCTCATGGGGAGAGAATAGGGGGGGCATCTTACCATGCTACTGATGCCCAAAATAATAATGAGCAAATAAATGAAGGCTCTGGTGGGATGACAACCATGTTACATGACGTTTTCCCTATGTTTGATCCTGAAATAGTGGAGGGTGGGCCTGAAATAGGTGTGGATGTTGGAGAGGCTGGAGTGCAAAATGAAAATCGACAAGGTTCTAGTAAAAGAGTTAATAAATTTTACAATATGTTGAAAGACGTTGATGAGCCATTATATGAAGGGTGTACAAAACATACTAAGTTTAGTGCTATCGTACGTCTATGGAATATGAAGTGTTTGGGTGGATTGAGTAATAGCATATTCACATATCTGCTTGAATTTGTTAATGAGTTGCTCCCACCAGGAGCATCATTGCCTAAAAATGCGTACGAGGCGAAGAAGTATATGAATGAGTTAGGTCTTGGATATGAGAAGATCTTAGTATGTCCCAATGGTTGTATATTATTTTGGAAGGACAATGAGAATCTGGAAACATGTGTGGTATGCGGAGCGTCAAAGTGGAAGCAAAAAGAGTCTATGGATGATAGGTCTAAAAAAGGTAAAAGAAGTCCAGCGAAAATATTAAGGTGGTTTCCTTTGAAAACAAGGTTGCAAAGGCTTTTTATGTCATCGAAGACTTCTTCACAAATGAAATGGCATGCTATGGGTCGCACAAATGATGGGGTATTAAGGCATCCAGCAAATGGCATGGCCTGGAAGACATTTGATACACAACATGATGATTTTGCCTCTGAGCCCCGTAATGTTAGGCTTGGTTTATCTGCAGATGACTTTAATCCTTTTGGGAACATGAGCATTTCATATAGTACTTGGCCAGTTATGTTGGTACCTTACAATTTACCTCCTTGGATGTGCATGAAACGATCAAGTTTCATGCTATCATTGATTATACCGGGACCATCATCACCTTCAATGAATATAGATGTATACTTAGAGCCTCTAATATCAGAATTAAAGGAATTATGGGAGGTTGGAGCACCTACGTATGATATTTGCTCTAGAGAGATCTTTACAATGCGCGTAGCTTTAATGTGGACAATAAATGATTTTCCTGCGTATGGTGATTTGTCTGGGTGGAGTACGAAAGGTCGTTTAGCATGTCCTATTTGTATGGGTAACACATGATCTAGATGGCTGAAACATGGAAAAAAGTTTTCCTATATGGGGCATAGACGATTCTTGCCAAGTAATCATAGATGGAGAATGATGGCAAAAACATTTGATGGTACACGAGAAATTGATCCTTCACCTACTATGCCAACACCTGATGAAATCTTGGAACAATTAGATAATTTAAATTGCAATGATAGAACAGATCGCAAAAGAAAAAGAGTTGTGGGGTCGACTAGTGTTAAGGAACACTTATGGAAGAAATGTAGTATTTTCTTTAGTTTACCTTACTGGAAAGATAATTTATTGCGTCATAATCTTGATGTGATGCACATTGAAAAAAATGTGGTGGATAATATTGTTGGCACATTGTTAAATATTGATACAAAATCAAAAGATGGCATAAAGGCATGCCTTGACTTACAAGAGATGGGTTTGAGACCACAACTTCATCCGGTTATAACAGATGCAAACAAGACATATTTACCTCCTGCTATTTCACAATGAGTAACAAAGAAAAAGAAGACTTGTTGAAGGTTATACAAAATGTAAAAGTACAAGACGGTTATTCTTCAAATGTTTCACGTTATGTCAAGCTTCAACACCGTACTATAGTGGGCATGAAGAGTCATGACTGCCATATACTGATGCAACTGCTCCTGCCAATTGCATTACTTGGGTCATTACCTAAGAAGGTAATAGAACCATTAATTGAGCTGTCTGGATTCTTCAGGGGAATTTGTTCCAAAACGTTGCGGCTTGAATATTTGGACCGATTGGAATCTAGAATACCTTACATATTGTGCCAATTAGAAATGATATTTCCGCCATCATTTTTCACGGTTATGGTTCACTTGACTATACATTTAGTTGCAGAATGTAAGCTTGGAGGACCTGTTCATTATCGATGGATGTATCCCGTTGAAAGGTATGCTATAGTTATTGAATTAGAAACACATAAATCTATTAAAGTAAGAACATATTTTTAAAAAAATAATAAAAGTCATCTAATGATTTATGTGGTAGGTACCTACACTGACTTAAGTTTCATGTGCGTAACAAAGCTGCGCCAGAAGGTTCCATTGCTGAAGGATATTTGCTGGATGAGTTATTGACGTTTTGTTCTCGTTATTTAGAATCCGCTCGAACTATTTTCAATAGACCATCTAGAAACCCGGATGATTCTAAAGGGAAAGTTGTTGACGTTCACCTCGATTTTACATCGTGGACCCAAGCACATTGCTATATTCTTACTTATTATTTATTTAACTATGAATGAAAATTTACAAAATACTAACAATGTAACTAAATCCATTTTTGCAGATAGTAATGGGGATCGAGTAAAGAGACCATTGCACTCGATTCCTGACATTTGGCATCTTCCAGAATGGGAGCGAATTGAAATAGAGCTCAATCTTCTTGGTCAACCTATAAAAAAGCAAGACTCAAAGGTGGTAAGGTTTGGTGGTCTGATAGTGAGAAGTAATAAGTTGGTTCCAATAATTTACAAAGATTGGAGGTCGGTGCCTAAAAACGTGAAGGAGGAAGCGTGGGGTCTTATAAATGTATGTTTTTTTTATAAAATCATATTAAAACATTATTATTGATTAATAGGTATATTTTGAAATTTGTTTTAAGAAAGCTACTCACACACTTGTGTAAATTTATTTTGATTGTAGGGCAAGTTTAAAGTTCCTGATAACAAATTGGATGTATTCAAAAAATGGATACTAAAGGACTTGGGGAAGAAATGGAAAGACTACAAGCATGAGCTGAAGAAGAAGTTACTTAATGAAAAAGACACATCTGCAGCACAAGTTGTGGCAAGGGCAAGTCCCAATATGGTGGACTTAGAGCAATTGGCAGAGTTGGCCAATCTCTGGTTCGATCCAGAATATATGGTAACAATGCGCACCTTTTTGTTATAGATTTATAAAGTCAACTAACTAGTTATTTTCATAATTCTCATAATCTTTGTGATGTTGTAGTCAAAATGTAATAAAAAAAAGGAGTGTCGTAAGAAGCAGGTGATTGTTCACAGCGGAGGATCGAAAAGTTTAGCAAGATATGCCCATGATGTGGTATTTATTTAATTAATATTTACTTATTGTTGAATATTTGTTAATTCTTTGTTTTCAATATATGTGTTTAATCTAAAATATTGAAAGCAGAAAAAATCAACAGGGGCATTGCCAAGTCGAGGCCAGTTGTTTGTCAAGACCCATAAGAAAAAGGATGGCACACACTACAATGATGAAACGAGAAAGAAAGTGGTGTGTTTATTTTCAAAAGTATTGCTTTTTAATTTTAATGGATTTATAAGATGGAGCAATAATGTGTATTTTTTATTGTCTATTACAGGTTGAGATGGAGGAACTTTTAACACAGGACACAAATCCTATAGAAATGGGGTCTGGAGGAACCATGACTTGGAAATCAAATGATACTTATTCGAAAGTTATGGGCCTAGAACGGCCTGGACGTGTGCGAGGTTTGGGGTTTGAGCCAACCCCTACAAGGCAAACTTGTCAACATTCAATACCAACTTCAAACCAAGAAGATCGTATACCAAAGGAAGAGTTTGATAAAATGCGGAACGAATTAACTGCATTGCGGAACTTAGTAAACACATTCATGCATGCGCAGGTGAACACTCTACATATGTTTAGTTGATATCAGTCAACCTTATTTTGAAATTTTTGGCCTCTCATTTGATTTATATTCAGGCTTCAGGACAAAATCAAAGTGAGAATGAAGAGGAAGAGAAAGATGAAGAAGAGGAAAATGCTGAAGAGGAAGAAGATCAAGAGGAAGATGAAGAAGAGGAAGAGAACGATGAGGATAATGATTGAGGGTTAGGATTATAAGTTAGACTATAATTGAGACTATATTTATGGTATTTGTCATATATCGACATTTGCTCTGTTTAATGGTATTTGCAACTTTCCTTAATTAAGACTAAATTTATGGTTATGACATATATCGATGTTTGCTCTATTTTGCTAAGTTGGAATTATGATGGATTATAAAAGGATAAGTGCTGGATTATGCATTAGTTTTACTACTCTTTTTGGAAGTTGTGAATCTTAGTATAATGTTTAACATATTTTGTCATAAAGTTCACATTCTTTTTTAAAAAATTAGAATAAATACGAGATCCATATTAAAAGATTGTATTTTTAATAATAGACTATTTTTTTCAAAATGAATATTATACGACACTTGCACAATTTTTAAAAGGAATGCACAATACTTACATTACTGTATTATACATTACTTATTAAATATTAAAGGAAAGAAATTAAACGGCGTCACATTAAGATCTTGACGCGCGAACTCTCTTCTTTAGTTCTATTTAACCACCCTCCCTCCAGAACTGGAATGCGATATAGGGCATTTACAAGTAGGGCATCCTAGAAATTCAACTAAGATTTTGTGGGTATTTTCGTATCATTTAAATAAGTTTTATTATTATTTTTATTGTTTATTTTACTATCAATAAATTTATAATAGCCTTCATCGCTGACGCTATATATTATTACAGGCATCACAATAAATACTTCGGCGCATTTATCAATTATTGGCGTTTCATTGATCAATTTTCAGCATTTGGTAAACGCCGCCAATGCTATATAATTATTACCTACGTAACAATATAAACGCCGAAAAACTACTTATTTACTAGCGTAAAATTAATCAATGGCCAGCATTTGTTCAAATGAAATAAACGCCAAAACACTCAATACTTTATTGGTGTAAACTCTATCAATTGTCGGCGTTTTGTGAAATGCCACTGATTATATTATCACCAGCGGTATATTAAAGACGTCGGCAAACACGGTTAATATAACGGCGTATAATTAATAAAGTATTGGGGTTTGTGTAAACACCACCAAAAATATATATTATTACCGGCATAACAATCTAAATGCCAGGAAATTACTAATTTCCCGGCGCATAATTGCTATCTTGGCGGCGTTGTTATAAATGCCACTAAACCTATACATTATTATCGGCGTAAAAATTTAAACGCCGGGAATCTCAATAATTTACCGGCGGAAACATTAAGCGTCGGTAAAGTTTTATATCTACCGGCGCATAAAAAAATGACGGGGATATAAACGCCACCAATTTTGCTTTTTTTGTAGTGTAAATTGATTAATAAATCACTAGTTCTTTCCTTAAATTGAAAAGGATCATCTACAAAATGCTTTGTTAATATAAATATTAGAGTATTAACAACACCTTCTATAGGTTGACCATCTTTTGTCTTAATCTGTTGCATATTTTCATCATGTTTATAAGTATTTAATATTGCTATTCTTTATTCTTGTGTAAGATAATGATCCCACCAGCCTTTTAATTGGCCAGTGAAACCTGTAACCAGAACATGTGCAACCTGTAACCAGAACATGTGCTACTTGATAATCTGATCGCCTACTAGCTTTATAAACATTTGCTATCATAATCATTTCTTGAAAATGATTTAATATTTCATATTCAGATAATCCATCTATATTTCATTCATATAATGCATCTGGTGCAAAAGCAGATCTTACTATATGTTCTCTTTCCTCGAATTGTATATCCGGAGGGGTAGGCTTTGGATACCAATTACGAGTAATAGAAATATGCCTGGTAGATTCCCTAGGATAAAATTCTCTATGATGATTTCCTTTAATCTTATTTATTTGTAATTGTTTAAATTGATTTTCAATATTATTTATTTTAGAGTCAGATAATTCAGGTGAATCTGTTTTACTTAATACATTAATATGAGATTGTCTTGAAGTGGATGCATTATTATCAATATTTAATTTTTCTAATTTGTTAGAGATTTGTTCTAGCAAATCTTCTTTGGCCTTAGAAAAGCTGGATTTTAAAATGAGTAGGTATTTCATGGGGAATAAATAAAGGAATTTCTTTGACTTCTTTAACAGGAGTTTTAATAGGGGATATTATATTTTCAATTCTTTCTAATTGTTTACTCAAGGTTTTTAAATATAAATTAGTATAATTATTTTGTTGTATTATATTATCAGTATTTTTAGTTTCTAGAGAAGTTAATCTCTTTATTGGTGATGCTAATATTTATGTATTTCTTTGATTATACTTAATGGCTTCGAAAGGAGGGTATTCCTCATAAATAATTTGATTATTTTCTACTATAATCCATTGATTAGTAGTTCTATTTATAGTAGATAATTGATTTGATTTATATATTTCAAACTATGTGAAGAAAGGTATATTAATCTGTATGCTTGTAAATATCCATAGTATTTTGTTTGGATATAATCTCTTTCTAATTTTGAGAAAGTAGAGAAAAATACAAATCTTTTCTGTTTATTTTCTTCCTTCATATAATCTTGTTTAAGCTATTCTTTGTTAATTTTAAATTATTCTTTACTTAAGGTAAATATTTGGGCATCATCTCCAACCACTTGTGAATATGAAGGAGAAGAAGGTTCTTTATTCTGATGGGGATTAGAGGAGGATGCTAAATCAGGGTGATTGACTGAATATATCGGTGTATCTATAATTTTTCCAGGAATAACTCCCTGGAGTTGAGTATCTAGATTTTGAGATCTGGTATCAAAGTTTTGTGATCTATTTCTAGATATTGAAGTAATTGCAGATCTACTATCAAAGTTTTATGACCTATTTCTACTGATTGTAGATCGTGGTGTATGGTAGCTAGATGGTGCTTGGGAAGAATAATGAGAAAATGATTTCCTAAAAGGTTGAAAGGCAATTTGGACTGTTCCATCCTGGTTTTGATCTATATATTCTAAATTATTTACAGAATTATTTTCTACTTTTGGTGATGGAATAATATTTTCTAATTGCCATTCATTAGGAAGGATAATCTAATTCCAATGAATCTGTTTAGGAATTTGTATACTAGAATTTGGTGTACTAGATTGTAATAATAATGTGTAGCCTTTTGGGCTAGTAATAAGAGCTTGTGGCTCTAATGTTGTTTTCATTAATTTATAATGGATCCTATATGCTACAGTTAAAGGATGTGATCCTTTCATCATATGATAGCCATTTGTTTTAATATTTGATGTTAAGGCATGTAGAATATTAGTATCATATAATGAAAGTGAATAATTAGGATATCAATTAAAATATACTGGATCTTGGAATAGGCTAGATTCAACCATGCCAAGTAATAAATCATGAAAATTATAATGTCTTCCATCTCATAAACAGAATAATACCGAAGCATTTAGTCCATTTCTAGTAAGCGGTTTTACAGCCATTTGTACCAATCCAATATGTATGAATGAATATTTTTGCTCCTTATGGTGTTTAATGGCTTCTTTTGTTACTAATTGTTGTGACGCTCCCAAATCCCCACGCCCGGACACGGGGAAATTGAGACGTCCGGATGGTGACAACACGGGTCACCACCCTATCGACGAGTGTGAAGTGTGTGCAAGCGACACATGTGCACGAAGAAATACGCAGCGGATAGCAAAGACATAAAACTAAGTACCATAATTTTTTCTTAAATAAAATACAAAGCGGTTCAAAACATACATAATAAAATAATACAAATACAAATATTGTTTCAAAGCCAAATCCAAAACATTAACTTCAACTCAGTTCTCCGGCGGAGCCGTATCCTCGGGCTCAGCCTCCTTCTCCTCCTCGAACTCTGCACCAAAATCTACGGTACCAAAAATGGTGCCGCAGGTAAGTAAAATCCAAACACCACTAGATAAAAACATATTAAACTCAAACAATATGCATGAATAACTAACAATGCACAAAACTCATAAACCATATTTTTTCACGCACGGCAAAAACCCATTTGGCCCAAAAACATATCCTTTAAACAAAACCTCGCTATTATCCCCGATAACAGCCCAAAACATACCGTTTAAAACCAAGTCTCGCCATTATCCCAGATAATGGCCCAAACTACCATTTTCCCATAAAATGGATCACAAGTCCTCTACACATCCTCGCCATTTTCCTAGAAAATGGCCCATATCTAAAAACCATCAGAGCACTGTAGGCTGGAATCACAGACGGGACTCTACCACCATCCCTGCTCACCACCATCCCTACACGTGCCTCTAAACCAAACCAATCAATCCAATTATGCATGCACCATGATCTCCCCTAGGGATCATCCGCACACTCTGGCTCTGTGCCACACCGCAGGTAACGACTATGCGTCTGACACTTACACGAGTGATGCCCAGACTCGCGCCCCGCGTGTACCTGGCCAGGCCATCCTCTAGTCCCCGCCACTCTAGGGACCACGGAGTTGACACAACAGCGTTACCGTATCGTGCGATCCGGTCGTCGCCCAGCGACAACCCAGGGGATGTCACTCAGTATTATCCACTCCCGAGTGACCAGAGGAGCTCCACCGAGATAATAACCCATCCCAGCTTGGACTCGTGATACGCATGCACCCGAAAATCCATTTACGCCAATAAAACAGGATTTTTCACAATTAAAATAAAATACACATACATGCACCATGTAAATGCAATATCAATACTCGATAAAATCAACCAATCATAAAACAACAAATCAAGCAACACCGTCCTCCATCCATCCGACCCCCGAACTCCTCGGACTCAGTCCGGAATCAACAAACCAACCAAATAAATTATTGTAAGAGCAAAATATATTTAAATCTAAAAGTAGAGTTTGGAAAATACTTACAGCGCTATACGGTATTTTTTGAAAGCTCGCGGCGTTGCAAACGGCGGAGGAAAGGCAACGTAACAATGTGTTTTACACTGTGGCCGTGGGTAATAAATTACCCACTTTCGAACGGGGACAAACCAAGGCACGAAATTGATAGGGAATGGCCTTGAGATATTTATGAAGCTAAAGGAAGTGAGTTTTGGCCGTGGGTGGCGGTGGAAACGGCGGTGGAGGGCAAAAACGGCCAAATCGGAATTGAGCTCATGAGAGCTGCTCCGGCAACGGATCTAGGCCGAAAATGGGTGGGTTAGGTCGGCAAGAGGTAGGGGAAGAAGTGGTGAAGAGATGGTGGCCGGAGGTGGTGCGACGGCGCCGGAAACGGTGAAAAACCGTGCGGCTTAGATGCCCTTTTCCGGCCAAACGGCGGCACGGTTGGGGGAGATCTTTGGTGGGGTGGTGCGCCGGAGGGAGGGGAAGATTTCTGGGTGGGTGTCGCAGGCTATGCCGCCGGCGAGCGGCGGTTCTGGGCGGTTGAAGGTGGCGGCGACAGAGTGAAAAACAGAGTTGGGGGCAGCGACTTTGAGGGGCTCGTGGCGGCTAACGGTGGGTCCGATGGTCCTGAAAATTGGTGGGGATGTAGTCTGATGGGAGGGGAAGAGAATGGCGGGGGTGGTGTACGACACCTCCACCGGACGGCGGAGATACGGCGGTCAAAGTGGGGTTGACGGAAGGAAAAAAAAGAGAAGGGAGGGAGAGATTTCGTGCGCACGGGGGGAGAAATGGGGAGGAAGAAAAGAAAGAAAGAAAAAGAAGGAAAAGAAGAAAAAGAAAAGGAAAAGAGGAAAAAGAAAAGAATTGAGGTCCAATCCTCACATCCGGGGTCCAAAAACTGATCCGCCGAAAACGATATTAAAAACATAAAACGACTAAAATAAAATAAACACCACATCAAATAAATAAATAAAAAACCAAGAAAATATTTTAAACACAACGTAAAGCTAATATATAATAAATAACTAGTAAAAACTAACTATTTAATTTTAAATCCAAAAACAAGCTAAAATAAATTAAACAGCAATTTAAATTCAACAGCCAATAAAATCTCATTAAAATCCGATTATTTAAAATACAAGCACTATAATATTAATTAAATTAAAAACACTCATTCAGTGAAAATACACGCAAAAGCGGGTCATCACATCCTCCCCTCCTTAAAATAAATTTCGTCCTCGAAATTTGTGAGATCAAATATTAACGCCAAGCAGGATACAATACACAACTCAGATTATACTTGAGGAAATCATACCATCAACCATTTCCACACAAGTATGAAGAATGCACTTGTAACAGCCCGCTAGAAATTCAATGGTGGAATTTCTATAGACATTAGAAATCTCGTGAAAACCCCATAAGTTTTTACGAATCGGCTAATCACATAAGCTCTAGTATGTCAACATAATTAGTTTTATCACTCACTATGGTGCCAGAAATGTGATTTTATTTGTTTGAGATAGTTAGAAGTGTCAGATTACGTTATAGTTTACGCCACTAGACTCAGTTGAATATTTAGGATTTTTCAGTACTAAGTTTATTATGCACTTTTTCGGAGTGAATAGTAACCTCGATAAGCGTACTAAGTGCAGTGGTTTCAAAATCACAGTGTGAAATGTCCAAATTAGGTTAGAGAAGTTTTATTTGGACACTTGGCAAGATCTTAACCACACATAGTGAATAGTATTAGATACTTGGCACAAAGAGAAACCATTAGATGGATTTGTGAAGGAAATCAATGTGTGAGATCATGCCACCTAAGCAAAACAGTTTTTTTTTTCATCTGATCAACCAAATTGAGTTAGATGAAGAGGGTTTCAACCCTAGTAAAACCCTAAATGGTTGGAATCCTTTTGAAACCCCAAAAACTTGGTTGAAACCGAATCCCTAAACGGTTTCCCCAAACCCTAAAGTTGGCATTCAAACCCTTTTTGATCCAATTTCTAGTATTGTGTTTAATCACTTGATTAAATCACTTTCACATGCTATTAATTTCTCAAATTCCTATTATGACATCTTTATCCAACATTTTAAACCTTAGAAATTTGATTGGGCCAAGAAAAATTGGATTTGGGCTTGATAGCATCTCAAACCCTAACCAAACCCCCTTTAAACCCCAAATTGAAGCCCACTTGGTTGAGGCCCACTAAGGCCCACTAAAGCCCACGAATTTTGGCCACCTTGGCATAGCTTCTTGGAGAAATTTCCTCCCCCACTTGGCAGACCATTCATTGCATCAAGTTGCACTCATTAATATGGAGGAACCCACCCCATCAAGTCCCATGTCTCATAGCCTTTGTAAGTTGTCTTTTGCCCCCCACTATCCTCTACATTATGTCACATGTCTACACCTCCACTCAATGATCATTAAGGTCCAAATATTCTCCCTACAGAAGTCTTGAGTCGTGCAAGACACACTTACTTCACTTTAATCATTTCTTCACCCCGTTCTTAGAGAGAAACCCAAAAGAGCTCTCTCGGGCAGATTTCTGGGTCTTTTTGCGTGGAGTTTTTCGACCCTTTGTAAGTATTTTCACACGATTACTCCTTCATAAAAGTTGTTCCTCTTTGAGTCTAGTTTCCGTAGATGTATTTTTCGTATCATTCCATGGTCATTTGGTCGGTCAAAAGTATTTTTAACCATGGAAAGGTCATTCTGGGCGTGAATCTGGAGAGTGTGTTATGTTTTGGAGTTTTTGACCAAGCTAATGGATATATCTTGGTCCGAAAATTTTATGGAGTGTTCTTAGAATGTGTTTAAGAGTTTTCATTGAGGTTTTGTTGCATGAATAAAGATTTTGATGATAGATTTTATTAGATCTAGAAACATGAAAACTGGAAGTGACAAAACAGTTTTTATTTGGATAAAGTTTGAATATTTTGAGGTTTGATCTTACTCTAAAGGCTTTGATATTTTTATATGATGATCCTAAGTCTCTTATTTTCATGTTAGGATGTTATTTTGGAGATATTTAGTATTAGTTTCAAAGATATGATTTTTTCTATGCAAGAGAATTTCGGTTAGGCCTAAGATTTGATGTTTTTAGGTTAGATCCATGTTTTATTGGGTTTTAGCCATGTGATTTTAATTTTGATGGTTGGATATTCTTTAGGACACGTTTTTAAACCATGTGATACTTTATTTCAAAGATCTCACCTTCTTAAGCCATTGATCAAGAGATTTATCAAAGCTAGTTAAGAAAAAGTTTCTGTTTTTGGACTAAGTGTAAAATCAAAAACTCCAAGTGTTATTTTTGTGATTTTGGTGACTTTAGTTTGATGATTTAAAGCATGGTTTATCTGAGGATGATGTTATGAATATGTTAGAAGTAAGATTAGATTTTTTGGAATTCTTGGAGATGTTTTGATTTAAGGACAAAGCTTGTGATTCAAGTGTTTTGATCTTTTTACAAAAAAGTTTGGTGTTGATTATTAGCTTTTTCTAAATGGATGTTTCAAGTATGGTTTTAAACTTAGGATTGGAAGATGTTTGTTGTAAAATTTTGGTTTAAGCATGAGTTTTGAAGTTGGAAGGAATTGTAACAAAAATCAAGAGAAATGGCCTATGGATGTTTCGGCCATAGTGTGTTTTCCATAGTGTTGTTTTGTTTTAAATTTTTCTGAGTTGATATTTGAGTTTAGAACAAAATTTACATGAGGAATGTAAATTTTGGAATTTTTTGGAGTTAGGATATGAAATCCTTAAGTTATGGGTAAAATGGTCGTTTTCCCACATGTAGAGGGTAAAATGATAATTTTACTCTAAGATAACTTGTTTCCATGTTTCTAATTGTTAGTAATTAAATTTCTAACTTTTAGAATGACCTTTTACAGTTTCTCGTATATCGCACTTTATTCTCGTAGAACGTGACAATCGAGGTAAGTTAGCCTCTAACTTACTATCAGTTTATTGTGTATGTGTGATGGGTAAGAGAACTACAATTTATGTATGTATGTTATCGTATATGCCATGTCATGCTATGTCATTACATGTTTATCTGCTACGTATGATTTAATCTCTCATGAATAATTATCTGTTACATAATCTTTTCTATCATACAATGATGTATGTTATAAGTATGCCATGTTAAGTATGCCATGAAATGTTATGATTAAATCATATTGTGTCATTTACAAGTATACGCCATGTTAGAAAAGTATATGATATTAATTAATATCTCATGCATTAAGAAAGATAAGACATGTTATGTTACGTATAATACGTGGGGCCACAACAACTGTGGAGTACGTATTATATTTTATGTTACGTGAATACGTGGGGCCACAACAACTGTGGAGTACGTATTATATTTAATGTTACGTATATACGTGGGGCCACAACAACTGTGGAGTACGTATTATATTTAATGTTACGTATATACGTGGGGCCACAACAACTGTGGAGTACGTATTATATTTTTTATGTTACGTGTATACGTGGGGCCACAACAACTGTGGAGTACGTATTATTTTTATGTTACGTGTATACGTGGGGCCACAACAACTGTGGAGTACGTATTATATTTTCTGTTACGTGTATACGTGGGGCCACAACAACTGTGGAGTACGTATTATATTTTATGTTACGTGTATTCATGGGGCCACAACAACTGTGGAGCATGAAGTATGGGGCCACAACAACTGTGGAGCATACACTACGTGAGACACAGCAATTGTGACACGTAGAATACGTGGGGCCACAACAACTGTGGAGTACGTATTAAGTCAAGTTTCAGATCAAGTGCATGATAAGTCAAGTTTCAGATCAAGTTCATGTTTTGTTATGTACACGTACATGTTATGTTCATGATCAAGTTATGTTCCAAGTTCATGTTCACATCATGTTAAGTTCACGTTTACAGTATGTCTCAAGTTCACGTTTATGTCATGATATGTTCAAGTTTATGTTATTTTCAAGTTCATATTTATGTTATGCATGTTTACGTTCATGCTACATTTCAAGTCCATGTTATGTTTTAAACTCAAGTTCATGTCATGTTAAGTCAAGTTCAGTTCACGTTTAAGTTATGGTTATGTCATGTTATATGTCAAGTTATGCTATGCTTATGTACGACTTTACTTATGCATTTATGCTTTTACTGCCATGCATGCATCTTTAACCTGTGTGTGAGTTTTATGTTAACTTACTGAGATTTGTAATCAAATCTCACTGTGGTAGTTCCAACTACCATTCCCCCCGAATGGTAGATCTTGTTACAGGACCCAAAGAAGAATTGGAATCTGACCATCTGAATACGGTCATCTAGGCTACGGTGCGATGTTGATGATGGTATAGTATTTAATTTAGGTTAATGCTTGTACTTTTGGAGTTGTATCTCAAGTATTCTTTTGATCACAACCATTTTGGACTAGTGTAGTGATCACGGCTTTTTAGTATGTTTTTATGTATGAAATATGTTTCAAGTATTTGGGATATTTTTAGTTTGGTGCATAGTATTGCTAAAGAAAAAAATAATAATAATAATTATCCGCTGCGAATATTGCATAATGCTAGATGCATGTTAGGAACATTGCATCTTATATGTCATGAACGGGGGCAGGTAACCTTGTGTTGCATGTCTCGACGCTTCAAATGTCCGTTCAATCCCAAGCGGAATTTGGGGGCGTCACAGCACTTCCCAAAAATACTCCTATAAGCAACTCCATCATATTCGTTCTAATCTCCCAGAGACGCATCACGCCTAGAACTCTTAAAGCGGCCACGTAAACCGAAATCACCATATCCACAAGAACTTCAAAACCGCACCCAAGTAAATTCCAACAATTAGTATCTTCTTACAATAAAATGTGTTAACCTCAATCAGCTCCTTTGCTATAATCTCCAAACTTTTATTGTATACTATACCTTGGTAACCTAATAGCCACTTCTCAAAATAAATCCTCAATCAACATAATTTGCTCAACCAAAAAATATTACTCTCCAATTACAAGTACCTTTATTGCATTCCACAAGTTGGTAACCATTTAGTTACTTCCGAAGTAAACCATTAATAAGTATAAATTACACAACCAAATTATTAATCTTCCATCAAAAGTTCGAATCACTATTAATTCTTCAAAATCACGCTTCCATGCGCACAATGGTAACTCGCCAAGATACAAAAAGACTGTCCTCATAAATCAACACCATTGGGTACAACTAACTCAATGCCTGAAATAAGGAAATGATTTACCCCACTTCGATAGAAAACAAAATACCTCCAATACCACGACTTATCACCCACTCATCATTTGGCTCTTGTTGTTTTAATCAAAATCAACATTCTACTAAAATACATTCCTTAATTGATGACAAAAATCAATGCTGATCAATCTCAATGCTTCAAACTGAAAACACATAACATCATTCCAAAATACACATCACTTATAAAGATAAGGAACATATCCAAAAAGCCTCAAGTCCTTCTCAGCCAACCAACAAGAGCGCCTATAACTCCTCCCTGACAATCCACACTTTCAAGTTCATCACCTAAATTCCCAATATCGTCTATTTAGAGATGACTAAATTCACTACGAACTACGATTAAATTCACCATAACCTTAATGAACCCTTCTTGAAAACTCACTTACCTACTTCCATTCCCATAACCCTAGTAGTAGCACGACTATTTCCTTCAATTGCTTACAAAATTAAATCTCAAAATAGGCCATGCTTTTCACATTTCCAATCCATCAAAACTATAGCACCAAACTCCTAAGTCCTACTGCTTATTACCTCCCGTACCTGTTTAGGCTAATCATCGTTGATTCCCAAGCTGCCACTTTCAAGATTTTATTAATCACCACACATGACGACCCAACAATCTCTTTTCAAGTTAAACAAAAGGTCTAAAATTCTCCCAACTAGACACTCAAACTCCAAATGAAAGTATAGTCTCAAAATTAAATTTCTATGTGACCTCAAGTCACAACTAATTCCTGAAGATAGTCTCAACTATTAATGCCAACCATCACTCCAATTGGTAACCCACTTCAACTGTACACTCCGATCAACTCACCAAGAACTCGAAGTTAAGATCTCTTGAATTTAATACTGTCACATTTAATCCACTTCAGTACTCACCAAAGCCACTTCTCTCAAGTCAAAAGGAGACTATGATTTATACTCTCTGAAATCCATACACCATCACCACCACTAAAACTGAATCTCATGTACCCTTTGCTAATACCAAAAAAAAAATCATTCCAACGTATAAGTGATCCATCGCTCCATTTCCAACATCTGTACCTTATCCTCAAAATAAACAAAGTTCATCTTCCAAAACCTGCACCATCTATTATCCTTAAACTTGATATAGATCAATCCCAGAACCTATTACAAAAACCTCGAGCTATAACATTCATTTTTCAAAATAGATCGATACATTCAATCCTTAGACAAACACACGAACTAGATCGAAATCTTCAATCCTAAAAATATATAAATTAGATCATTACCTGTAATCCCCCAAGAAATATCCTCCTTAATAATTCCTATATCCATCCTTCCACTTTATTCAACTCCATTTATGATTGCAGCCTAATCAATTTCTAAAATAATTCCTACTAGTACACCAATTTTGCGAAATTAAAACTTCAATCTCATTATGAATCAGTCCATCAAATCCTCAATTCTCATAACCTTAATTTATACAAAATTACTTTTCCAAAATCCGTTAGGTCGATGAATTTATATCCAACAACAAAACAATTAACTCCCGAACTCTCAAAATCTAAAATTTTAAATAATACCCAATCGTTTCCAAAAATCTGCGAAACCTTAAAACTTTGTTGAAATTCCATAAAATCTATTCATGAAATTTGTTGATCTCATACGTTCTTAGCCGAAACCAATAGTCATTCCAACATACAAGTAATCCATTGCTACTATTTCCATCATCTGGACTTATATCCGCAAATCAACA
This sequence comes from Carya cathayensis, assembly GCA_011037825.1. Classification (NCBI taxonomy): domain Eukaryota; kingdom Viridiplantae; phylum Streptophyta; class Magnoliopsida; order Fagales; family Juglandaceae; genus Carya; species Carya cathayensis. Next base: position 48,317 of record QGSO01001285.1, read on the forward strand.
TGAGTCATTCTTATATCTGCTTAACTTACACCCTTAATATCAGCAAATAGTTATCGTTTTAAGCTTAGTACTGAAAATGACCTTAAACCTGCTAATAATCCATTCCCAAAGGTTCCGAAACATAAGGTCTCAACTTCAATCGAATTGAATACCAACAATTAAACCATTGTTTCCAAAACCTTGATGGATCTATTTCTTCCAAACCAATAAAAATCATTTCTTAAAATCTATTACTACAACCTCGAGTTAACAATAATTATTTTCTAAACTAGCTCGGTATCTTCAATCCTCAAAGAAATACACGAACTAAATCATTACCTCCATTCTCAAAGAAATGTACCCCAGAAATTTTTTTTTTTTTTTCACATAAATAACTCAACTCTGATCAACCCCATTTTAATGGTTGCAAACTGACCTCTCCAGAGTAGATCAAGCTAGCACAACAAGTCTGTAAAACTAAAAACTCAACTCTTATTATAAATTGATCCTTCAACTCTGCAATTCTAGAACCTTAAATCAAATAAGAATCATTTTTAGAATTTCTAAGATCAATGAGCTTACACCCCATAATAGAACAATCGACTCCCAAAGCTTTTAAAATCTAATACATTAACGGATGATAAATCATTTTCTGAAATCCTCAAGATTGATGGCTTTAATCCAAAACATTCACCTTCAAAACTTGTAAATTTTAAAACCCCGATTGCCACCAAATTGCTCATCCGAATCAACGAAATTTAAAACTTGAAATTTAATTATTTCCCCCAAATCCTGTCAAACCTAACACCTTAATTACCCAAGTCTTCTTTCCTAAAATCTATAAGACCTCAAACCTGAGATAAAATTCTCTTAAACCAATCCTTAAAGTTCGTTGAGTCTACACTCTCCTATTCTATAATCTCTTTACATAAATTCTACAAAACCCAAGACCTCAATTATCTTAAGCGACTTAAAGCTAACTCCTCTCCTCATAGCTACGTGAGTTCCCACCTTACAAAGATTGCTTAAACCACGACATTCCCTTCAAACCTCCAAATCATACAAGCAAACCACATCGCTAAAAAATTCAAACCTATTACGCTAAATGTTCATGCCTAATAATAGTATCCTCGATTATACCGCCTTCTTACCACAACACAACCCTTGACCCCCTTTAAGAAAAACGACTAAAACCAACATAAAACCAAAACCACATAACAAGAAAACAAAAAGAAAATCAGCATGCAAAAACATAACTAAATAAATAAAACAAGCAAACAAGCTCAAACAAATTCAAAACAAATAAAACACGTCAAAAAGCAACTTTACTTAAAATAAATTTTAAAACACAACTTTAAAAAACATTCTGGTACTACCTACGGGACATGTGGTTTTACCCAGAGCCGAACTGCTCTAATACAACTTGTGACGCCCCCAAATCCCCATGCCCGGACACGGGGAAATTGAGACGTCCGGATGGTGATAACACGGGTCACCACCCTATCGACGAGTGCCAGTGTGTGCAAGCGACACATGTGCATGAAGAAATACGCAGCGGATAGCAAAGACATAAAACTAAGTACCAGAATTTTTTCTTAAATAAAATACAAAGCGGTTCAAAACATACATAATAAAATAATACAAATACAAATATTGTTTCAAAGCCAAATCCAAAACATTTACTTCAACTCAGTTCTTCGGCGGAGCCGTTTCCTCGGGCTCAGCCTCCTCCTCCTCCTCGAACTCTGCACCAAAATCTACGGTACCAAAAATAGTGCCGCAGGTAAGTAAAATCCAAACTCCACTAGATAAAAACATATTAAACTCAAACAATATGCATGAATAAATAACAATGCACAAAACTCATAAACCATATTTTTCCGCGCACGCCGAAAACCTATTTGGCCCAAAAACATATCCTTTAAACAAAATTTCGCCATTATCCCCGATAACGGCCCAAAACATACCGTTTAAAACCAAGTCTCGCCATTATCCCAGATAATGGCCCAAACCACCATTTTCCCAAAAAATGGATCACAAGTCCTCTACACATCCTAGCCATTTTCCTAGAAAATGGCCCATATCCAAAAACCATCAGAGCACTGTAGGCGGGAATCACAGGCGGGACTCTACCACCATCCCTGCTCACCACCATCCCTACACGTGCCTCTAAATCAAACCAATCAATCCAATTATGCATGCACCATGATCTCCCCTAGGGATCATCCGCACACTCTGGCTCTGTGCCACACCGCAAGTAACGACTACGCGTGTGACACCTACACGAGTGATACCCAGACTCGCGCCACGCGCGTACCTGGCCAGGCCATCCTCTAGTCCCCGCCACTCTAGGGACCACGGAGTCGACACGACAGCGTTACCGTATCGTGCGATCCGGTCGTCGCCCAGCGACAACCCAGGGGATGTCACTCAGTATTATCCACTCCCGAGTGACCAGAGGAGCTCCACCGAGATAATAACTCATCCCGGCTTAGGCTCGTGATACACACGCACCCAAAAATCCATTTACGCCAACAAAACAGGATTTTTCACAATTAAAATAAAATACACGTACATGCACCATGTAAATGCAATATCAATACTCGATAAAATCAACCAATCATAAAATAACAAATCAAGCAACTCCGTCCTCCATCCATCCGACCCCCGAACTCCTCGGACTCAATTCGGAATCAACAAACCAACCAAATAAATTATTGTAAGAGCAAAATATATTTAAATCTAAAAGTAGAGTTTGGAAAATACTTACAGCGCTATAAGGTATTTTTTGAAAGCTCGCGGCGTTGCAAACAGCGGAAGAAAAGCAACGTAACAGTGTATTTTACACTGTGGCCATGGGTAATAAATTACCCACTTTCGAACGGGGACAAACCAAGGCATGAAATTGATAGGGAATGGCCTTGAGATATTTATGAAGCTAAAGGAAGTGAGTTTTGGCCGTGGGTGGCGGTGGAGGGCAAAAACGGCCAAATCGGAGTTGAGCTCGTGGGAGCTGCTCCGGCAACGGATCTAGGCCGGAAATGGGTGGATTAGGTCGGCAAGAGGTAGGGGAAGAAGTGGTGGCCGGAGGTGGTGCGATGGCGCTGGAAACGGTGAAAAACCGTGCGGCTTGGATGCGCTTTTCTTGGCAAACGGCGGCACGGTCGGGGGAGATCTTTGGTGGGGTGATGCGCCGGAGGGAGGGGAAGATTTCTGGGTGGGTGTCGCAGGCTATGCCGCCGGCGAGCGGCGGTTCTGGGCTGTTGAAGGTGGCGGCAACAGAGTGAAAAACAGAGTTGGGGGCAGCGACTTTGAGGGGCTCGTGGCGGCTAACGGTGGGTCCGATGGTCCTGAAAATTGGTGGGGATGTAGTTTGGTGGGAGGGGAAGGGAATGGCGGGGGTGGTGTACGACACCTCCACCGGACGGCGGAGATACGACCGGTCAAAGTGGGGTTGACGGAAGGAAAAAAAAGAGAAGGGAGGGAGAGATTTTGTGCGCACGGGGGAAGAAATGGGGAGTAAGAAAAGAAAGAAAGAAAAAGAAGGAAAAGATGAAAAAGAAAAGGAAAAGAGGAAAAAGATAAGAATTGAGGTCCAATCCTCACATCCGGGGTCCAAAAACTGATCCGCCGAAAACGATATTAAAAAAATAAAACGACTAAACTAAAATAAACACCACATCAAATAAATAAATAAATAACCAAGAAAATATTTTAAACACAATGTAACGCTAATATATAATAAATAACTAGTAAAAACTAACTATTTAATTTTAAATCCAAAAACAAGCTAAAATAAATTAAACAGCAATTTAAATTCAACAGCCAATAAAATCTCATTAAAATCTGATTATTTAAAATACAAGCACTATGATATTAATTAAATTAAAAACACTCATTCAGTGAAAATACACGCAAAAGTGGGTCATCACAATTGTAATGATTCATAGTCATTATTTAGGGTAATAGTTGTTTCTACTCTTTTAATTGTATAATCTGTAAGAAATAATAATTTTGATGAACAAGTTGATTGTTTATATATATATATTTTAATTTTTCAGAAGAGCCGGAAGCCACCCACATAGCAGCCCCGTCCCAAGTTTATTAATAAACCCTCACTTGTGACAGAGGAATACCGTGGTTACAACCCGAGGCCAGGGGGTTACAAAAAAAAAATCAAAACCCAGACCTCCAAACAGAAAAACCAAGAAAACACAACCACAATACAAAAACCCAAAGAAATAAAACCACACGCAGCAACCTGAAAAAACCTGCACAACCAAAGTGTAAGAAAATAACAGACCAAAGGAGAAACATACCTAGAGAGAGCCCTAGTCAAGCCAAACTAGGATCGAATGTAAGCCATATCCAATTTGTCAAGTCTCACAAGGAAGACTTTGCAAATCCGAGAACAGCATGTCTGCACCCTGTGCACCAGCCTTGGCTAGAGCATCAGCCACTGAATTTCCTTCTCTGAAGCAATGTTCGCACACAACATCCATCGCCTCAATGTAATCCACAATTTGGCCCCAGAAATTCCATAAATACCAAAGAGAGCATTTTTTGGATTTCACCTGAGAAACAACCACTTGAGAATCACAATCAATATCCACCGCCCTCAAGCTGGCAATACTGCAAAGGCGTACCCCTTCCAGCAAGTCACAAAGTTCCGCCTCAGTATTAGTACAATTCCCAAAAGGCTTGGAAAAAGCGAAAATAAGATTACCCTCCCTGTCACGAAGTACACCACCACCACCACCACCACTTCCCAGATTCCCGAGACTACTCCCATCCACATTCAGTTTAACATGGCCTTGAGACGGTTTGCACCATCTCACTACCCTCTCATAATTTGGAATAGGAAAAATAGGGGGAATTCCAAGCCTCGCAAGAATCTTAGCATCCCCTGAACTGAGTTTAGTAATTTTGGAAATGGTCTCCATAACAGCATGCAACCAAAATTTAACAAAATGCCAAACATCGTTAACAGATTCCCTCCTATCTTCCATTCTAGCCTTACAATGACGTTGCCACAAACGCCACACTATAATGGACGGACGTAATCCAGTAAGGATCCCAACTTGGGACTGACAAGAAGCACGGCAAAACCATGCTACACTACGTTCCTTCCAACCTTGAATAGCCACAAAAGGTAAACCCATTTCGGCAGAAACTTTCCTCCAAAGGGCACTAGCGAAATCACCACTCCCCAAAACATGATTCAGATCTTCACACTAACGAGTCTCACAGCAATTGCAACAAGAGACAATAGGAATGCCAAGCTTACGAACTTGTTCATCCACACTAAGACAATTAAAATAAGCTTTCCACATACATATCGATATTTTGCCCAGCAACAAGTTGTTCCAAATCCAATTCGCATTATCCATTTTTGAGAATTTAACACGAATAATATCCCAAGCCGATCTGGTAGAAACATTACCATGTTTATTAGGGATCCAAATTAACATATCCTCTTTATTCTTAAACCCACCTACCGAACCCATCACCTCCCCTGCCAGCTGGGGACCGACAAGGGCATTAAGTTTTTCCACATTCCAACAGTTATGAATCACCAAATCTTGCACACGAATAAGAGGCTCCGTGACGCAATTCACCCTTGAACAAAGGGGTCCATCATCCATAAATTTATCGTACCATAAGGAAATATTCCTTTGTCTCACTTTCCATTGAAACTTTTGAAGAAGCAGCGGATACCATGAAGAACATTCATCCAAAACTGAGAACCAAACCTCCCCTCTTACATCAGAGAAACATGACAATTCTTCACATATTTAACACAGAAGAAATTGGCCCAAAGAGAATCCTGAGTCAAAAGCTGCCAACCAAACTTTAAAAACATGGCCTGTTGGACCTCATCAAGATCCCTAACACCCACAACGCCCTCATCACATGGAACACACAATTTGTGCCAGGCCTTCTAATGTCTTTTCTTCTTCTGATCCTCAACACCCCAGAAAAAATTAGCACACATGTTGGAAATTTTTCTCTTCACAGTCTTAGGCATATGGACCACTGAGAGCAAATGGATAGGCATGCTAGTAAGGACATGCCTCAAAAGAACCAACCGGCCCCCTTGCGATAACAACCTGTTTTTCCAACCCGCCAGTTTTTTAACAACTTTGTCGATAAGCGGATCAAAATGAGCAACTTTGAGCCTGCCATCCACTATCGGAGCTCCCAAATAAGTGACAGGAAAATGACCCTGAGAGAACCCTGTCGCAGCTAGAATGTCCCTAGTACGACTAGGCAATAACCACTTAGACCAAAACACTGCAGATTTATCATAATTGATCTGTTGGCCCGACCAAGTCCTAAACGTACGGAAAACCTCCATCAAAGCCCTGAAAATGCACTTAGAAGCATTAGAAAAAACCACAATATCATCAGCATACAGGAGGTGAGTCAACATAGGGGCACCAAAAGGTAGAGAGAAACATTTAATTCTCCCCTCCCTCACCCTCATGGAGATAAGCCTAGAGAGAACTTTCTGGACCAAAATAAAGAGATAGGGGGACATAGGATCACCTTGGCGAAGACCCCTCTCTGATTTAAAGAAACCCTTATACGTACCATTCATCATGACAGAAAACCAGGGAGTAGAAACACAATTCCACACAAGCTTGCAAAAATGATCAGGAATCCCAAAAGAACGAAGTACAAGCATAAGAAAATGCCAATCAACACGGTCGTAAGCCTTGCGCATATCAATTTTCATGAACAAATTTCCTCCCCTTACCTTCTTATGCAGCATTTTAAGCACTTCTTGGGTGAGCAAAATATTCTGAAAGATACTTCGCCCCTTAACAAAGCACCCTGTTCAAGGGAGATAATCTTTGCAAGGACAGGAGATAAACGATTAACCAATAACTTAGCAAAAATTTTATAGATCACATTGCACAGGCTAATCGGGCGAAACTTATCAAAACTCAAGGAATTTGGCACCTTCGGGATCAGCACAATAAAAGAGGAAGTGTAAAAGCGAGGTAAGCTAGTACCTTGAAAAAAATCCTTCACCGCAACCATGATATCATGCTTGATGAAATCCCAACACGCAGTGTAGAACGCTGATCCTAAACCATCTGGTCCCGGACTAGAGTCCAAGGCAATAGGAGCAAACACCTCTCTAACCTCAATATCCGAAGGCTCATACAAGGAATCCACCCAATCACAATCCCCCACACACGGCTGAATGATGGAAGACAAGTCAGGGGTAGTACCATTTCCAGCTTGGCCCAAAAAGTCCTCAAAGTATTTTACAGCTCCATCATGGACTTGATCCGGAGAAGAAAGAGCAACATTATCAGAAGTATTCATGGAATGAACTTTTGAACTCCTACGACGTTGAGCAATAACTGCATGAAAAAATTTGGAATTACGGTCCCTCTCTTGAAGCCATTTTTTCTTAACCTGTTGGGAGAGCCTCGCATTTTCCCGTTGCATCCAAGAGTCCAACTCTATCTTGGTCCTTAGCAACTCATTGTCAACTGAGGTAGAAAATCCATTATGGAGACTCTCCTCAAGTAATTCAATACGTTCTTCCAATTCACGAATGCAAAGATCCACCCTGCCAAAAGTATTCTTATTCCAGGCACGTAATATGACTTTCATCCTTTTCAATTTGCTGGCGAGTTTAATTAGATTATTCTCACCCAGAGTCTCTATAGACCAAGCCTCCCGGGCCACCCTGAGAAAATCGTTATGCAATAACCACATATTCTGGAAACGATAGGGAGACGGGCCATACCTGGGCAAGGAAGGAGTCAACTGAAGGACGAGGGGCGAGTGATCAGAAGTGCTGCGATTCAGAAGACTGGCCTCCGCTATAGCACATTTGACAGTGAAAATATTATTGACCAAAATACGATCAAGTTTAGCCCAACTATGGGCAAGGCCCTATTGGCCATTACACCAAGAAAATTGTGTACCAGCGAGGTTCCAATCTAACAAACCACAACTCTCAATACAATAATTAAATTCAATCATAGCCAACCAAGATCTTGGATTACCACCTCTTCTTTCAGAGTCAGCCCGAATAATATTAAAATCACCCATAACAGCCCACGGAATACCCGTACAATTGATACTGCTCAGATGGGCCCATAACTCACGACACTCGATCATAGAAAATTTAGCATAAATAAAATAAACCATCAAAGTCTCCCTATTAAGAGAAAACAAACCTGTAAAGGATTGACTGGACACCGCAATCACATCCATATCTATCTCCTCTGACCAAAAAAGCCAAATTTTACCTCCCTCTTCTACATTTGAAGCAGATTTATTAAACCCAATACGACGCGCCCACGAATGAATTTTGTCCACTGCTTGAAACGGCTCAGAAATAGCTAAGATCGAAATATTCATCTTTCGAATCAACCCCCGTAACCTTCTCTTGGAAGTGCCCAAACCCCGAACATTCCACACCAATATATTGTCAAGCATTAAAAGGTTTGAGAGGGAGAGCCTTCGCTCTCTTAGATCTCCTTGGGACAATATTACTTTCATCAATGGAAACTCCCTCCCCTATATGTGAGACGCCGGGGTCCGAGGTGTAATCCTTATTTCCATCACCCACCTGAACATTTTCCTCATCCGACAACGCATCAAACTTATTCGTACATAACAAAATTTCCAACCTACTTGAACCTTCCCCTTCTTCCTCATGTGTAATATCTTGGACGACCACCTGCTCAACCACACTGTTATGCACTTGAGCCGAACCTGAGACCACTGTTGGATCAAGACTATCCATGATCCAATTATTTCTCCCCACCTGTACTTCTATCCCTTGCTGCGGACTAGTGGACGGCACACAACCCGTCTCCCCTGTACACGTTCTCACTTCTTCAAAATTCAGAACACACTCTTCTGTAACAGCATGCGGAACTGGACTGGGCACCAACCTTGGGCTACATTCAGACGGTTCGATCACCACCATAAGAGGAGATATGGAACCCCCCTCCCCTGCACTAGTTCTCTCCCTTTCCACACCTTCTAGTCTTCCGCTAGTTTAATGATCTGGTCCGTGGTCTGCTGAATGGGTAGCTTCTCTTCCACATTCTCCACCTGTTTCCGACCCACTTCCTTCCATGTCCTGTGAGTCTCTGTTTTTCCACCATCTTTCCCCTGTTTCATCACACCACTCCTACGTGCAGGACGCTGGCCATTCCGGTAGACCACCGCAGTATGCCCCTGACGGAAACAATTGTTGCAATAAAACCTAGGCTTCTCATATCTCACCGGTTGCCAGATTTGACTCCTCCCAACCATCATCGGAAAACCAGCAATCTGTTCTTCCCGAAGGTCCACCTCAACGCACATCCTTGCTCCTGTGGCTCGGGTTCTATATATAGTGGCATTATCAGTGCCCAAAAACCGTCCGAACTTGGTTGCAAAACTTTGGAGACAATCCAACCGATACAGGTGAAGGGGAAGGCCTGGCAAGAAGATCCATTGAGGAGCAATGGGGGGTTCTTTTTTCACGTCAAAACCCATGGACCAACTGAACAACCGGAACTGCACTCCTGCCACCACCCGACCTTTACGAGCCCAAGCATGGTAGTCCCTTTCATTGGCTAAATGCAGCAGAACGTGAAAGTCATCCATAAAACTTACCATCGGCACCTCACTGAACCCCCAAGATTTAATAATATGGCTTCTAAGGACATTTATGGAGGGTCTCGAATTCAAGAATTTCAGAACCAACGCAAACTTCAGATCTTCAGCAACCCTTTCCATCTCAGTATCAGAAAACACAAAACCCAGATCCCCATTAATCACCTTAGGCCTTCGGATTGGAATTTTGAATTTAGGAGAAGGAATCGGCCGCTGCAGGGCCTCCACGAAACTCCTGCACTCAGTCTCGCCTTCGCTGGTACATCGCTCCAGCCCCACTAGAGGGGGCCCTGCCGACTTCGTCTAATCCTGCCTACCGATAACAGAGGCCACCGGAGGGCCGTTCATCATAGCCCACGAAGAGGTTGTGCCGCACAGTTAGAAACCCTAGCAGAGCATGCATGCAACATAAAAGGAAAGTCCGTAACGTAAGGAATTGTCCAATCTTGTAAATTTCTTTCTATGTCTATTATGCTATAGTCTTCTTGGTTTACATTTTCAGTTTCTAAAGGTGTGTCTATAGTAGACGTTTCTGGTTTGAATAAAGAATTCATTGAGACAGAATTTTTATGCAAAGATAACCTACATAAAAGATGTGGCGCTCCCCACTCCCACGTACGGACATGTGGAAATCGAAGCGTCGGGACGATAACAACACGGGTCACAAATCCCATCGCCTAGTACCAAGTGTGTGTACATGCAACATGTGTACAAAATAAACATTGCAGCGGATAATAAAGTCTTATAACGAGTACCAGAATTTTTGTTTAAATACAAACCAGTTTAAAACACACGTAATAAAATATTACAAGTTCAACACTATTTCAAATCCAAATACATAACATGAAAACAAATACAAATAATATCCATAGATAAGCATCTCCAAATCAATACTCTGGCAGAGACGCCTCCTCGGGCTCAACCTCCTCCTCCTCCTCAATCTCTGCATCAAAACCTACAGTACCAAAAATGGTGCCGCAGGTAAGTAATCTTCCAAAGGCCACAAGATAAAAATACATTAAAGCCACAACAATATGCATGAAAAGATGCCAAATACACATGTCCCAAAAACTACATTTTACCATGCACGCCAAAATCTCATTTTGGCCCAAAAATATTTCCTTTAAATCATTTCTCGCCATTATCCCAGATAATGGCCCAAATCAAGAAATCACCATTTTTCCAGAAAATGGATCACAATATCCTCATCCCAAAACCTCGTCATTTTCTCAAAAAATGGCCCATATCCAATATCCAAACCAATTCCAATTAATGCATGCACCATGACCTCCCCTAGGGATCATCCGCACACTCTGGCTACTATGCCACACTGTAGGTAACGACTACGCATGTGACATCTAAACGAGCGATCCTAGTCTCGTGCCCAGTGCTTACCTGGACCAGGCATCCTCTAGTCCCCACCAGCCAAGGGACCACGGAGTCAACACTACAGTGTTACCATATCGTGCGATCCAGTCGTCGCCCAGCGACAACCCAGGGGATGTCACTCAGTATTATCCACTCCCGAGTGGCCAGAGGAGCTCCACCAAGATAATACCCCATTCCAGCTTGGGGTCATGATACACACGCACCCGAGAATGCATTTAACTCGTGAAAACCCAATTTTCAATATATAACACATGCATATGCATGCACAATGCAATGCAAATGATACGACACCAATTAACCAACAATTCTCAAACATCCATAACAAATAAACAAGCAACTCCATCCTCAAATCCATCCGACCCCCGACTCCTCGGACTCAGTCCTGAATAACCAACCAGTCACAAATATTTATTGTAAAAGCAATAATATTTTTATGTGACGCCCTTAAATCCCCACGCACGGACATGGGGAATTCGAGACGTCCGGATGGTGACAACACGGGTCACCATCCTATCGACAAGTGCCAAGTGTGTGCAAGCAACAAATGTGCACGAAAAGATACACAGCTGATAGCAAAGACATAAAACTAAGTACCAGAATTTTTCATAAATAAAATACAAAGCGGTTCAGAGATACATAATAAAATATTATAAGTCACAAATATTGTTTCAAAGCCCAAAACCAATACATTAACTTCAACTCAGATCTCCAGCGGAGCCGCATCCTCGGGCTCATCCTCCTTCTCCTCCTCGAACTCTGCACCAAAATCTACGGTACCAAAAATGATGCCGCAGGTAAGTAAAATCCAAACACCACTAGATAAAAGCATATTAAACTCAAACAATATGCATGAATAAATGCCAATGCACAAAACTCATAAACCATATTTCCACGCACGCCAAAAACCCATTTGGCCCAAAAACATATCCTTTAAATAAAATCTCGCCATTATCCCCGATAACGGCCCAAAACATATTGTTTAAAACCAAGCCTCGCCATTATCCCAGATAATGGCCCAAACCACCATTTTCCCAGAAAATGGATCAAAAGTCCTCAACACATCCTCGCCATTTTTCCAAAAAATGGCCCATATCCGAAAACCATAAAAACCAATCCGATTATGCATGCACCATGATCTCCCCTATGGATCATCCGCACACTCTGGCTCTGTGCTACACCGCAGGTAACGACTATACGTATGACACCTACACGAGTGATGCCCAGACTCGCGCCCAGCGTGTACCTGGCCAGGCCATCCTCTAGTCCCCGCCACTCTAGGAACCACGGAGTCGACACGACAGCGTTACCGTATCGTGCGATCTGGTCGTCGCCCAGCGACAACCCAGGGAATGTCACTCAGTATTATCCACTCCCGAGTGACCAGGGGAGATCCACCAAGATAACAACCCATCCCGGCTTAGGCTCGTGATACGCACGCACCCGAAAATCCATTTACGCCAATAAAACAGGATTTTCTCAATTTAAATAAAATGCACATGCATGTACCGTGTAAATGCAATCTCAATGCATAACACAACCAACCAAGTATAAATCAACGAATCAAGCAACTCCGTCCTCCATCCATCCGACCCCCGAACTCCTCGGACTCAATCCGGAATCAACAAACCAACCAAATAAATTATTGTAAGAGCAAAATATATTTAAATCTAAAAGTAGAGTTTGGAAAATACTTACAGCGCTATAAGGTATTTTTCGAAAGCTCGCGGCGTTGCAAATGGCGGAGGAAAAGCAATGTAACAGTGTATTTTACACTGTGGCCGTGGGTAATAAATTACCCACTTTCGAACGGGGACAAACCAAGGCACGAAATTGATAGGGAATGGCCTTGAAATATTTATGAAGCTAAAGGAAGTGAGTTTTGGCCGTGGGTGGTGGTGGAAGCGAAAAACGGGCAAATCCGAGTTGAGCTCGTGGGAGCTGCTCCGGCGACGGATCTAGGCCGGAAATGGGTGGGTTAGGTCGGCAAGAGGTTGGGGAAGAAGTGGTGAAGAGATGGTGGCCGGAGGTGGTGAGACGGCGCCGAAAACGGTGAAAAACCATGCGGCTTAAATGCGCTTTTCTGGCCAAACGACGGCACGGTTAGGGTAGATCTTTGGTGGGGTGGTGCGCCGGAGTGAGGGGAAGATTTCTGGGTGGGTGTCGCAGGCTATGCCGCCGACGAGCGGCGGTTCTGGGCGGTTGAAGGTAGCAGCGACAGAGTGAAAACTGGGTTGGTGCCGCGACTTCAAGGGGCTCGTGGCGGCTAACAGTGGGTCCGATGATCCTGAAAATTGGTGGGGATGTAGTCTGATGGGAGGGGAAGAGAATGGCGGGGGTGGTGTACGACACCTCCACCAGACGGCGGAGAAACGGGCGGTCAAAGGTGGCTGCACTGAAGAGAAAAAAAGAGAAGGGAGAGAGAGACGTGCGCGTGCGGGGAGGAAACCGGAAAGAAGAAAAAGAAAGAAAAAAAGAAAAGAAGGAAAAGAAAAAGGAAGGAAAAAGAAAAAAGGAAAAAGAAATGAAGGGGAAAATAAATGAAGTTCAAACTTCACTTCCAGGATCCAGGAACTGATCTGTCAAAAACGATATTAAAAACATAAACGACTAAAATAAATTAAACACCACATCAAATAAAGAAATAAATAAAAATCAATAAAATATTTTAAACACAACGTAAGGCTAATATATAATAAATAACTAGTAAAAACTAACTATTTAATTTTAAATCCAAAAACAAGCTAAAATAAATCAAACAGCAATTTTAAACCCAATGGCAAATAAAATCCAATTAAAATCCGATTATTTAAAATATAAGCACTATAATATTAATTAAATCAAATTATTCGTTCACTGAAAATACACGTAAAAGCGGGTCATCACATCCTCCCCCCCTAAAACAAATTTCGTCCTCGAAATTTTGCAAGATCAAACACCAGCGCCAAAAAGATACAGGATACAACTCTGAACATAATTGAGAGATACATATCATCGACAACTTCCAACAAATCCAAAGGTTATTAACTTCACACCATAAATCACTAATATCAACGACGTCTCTGCTTTACCTTCCGAACTTTCATTCCATTCCAACTTTGGTAACCAAATAGCCACTTCCAAAGTTAACCATCCATAAACCAAATTGCATGACCAAATGATTAATCTCCTATTAAAACTTCAAATCACTACTAATTCCTCAAAATCAACACAAAATTTGAATTTCTAAGTATCTTAAAAAATCATTCTTTCGCGCGCACTCTGATAACTCGCCAAAATACATAAAGGTTATATCCTCATAAATTAACATCATCAAGTACGAGCTCAATTCACACCTAATCACAAGAAAACCTTCATCACCTTTCCATAGAAATAATATACCTCCAAAAACACAAAACTCCACTCATTACTCAGTTGGCCATCACTGCCCTATTCAGAAATCACATTCCGCAAAAATACATCCATTGATTGATGACAGAAATCAACACTAATCTACCTCCAGGTCCCAAATTGAAAACACATAACATCATCCCAAAATACACCTGTCTATTCTAAAGATAAGGAACATCTCCAAAAAGGCCCAAGTCCTTCTCGGCCAACCAACGAGAGCGCCTATAACTTCTATCCGATATCTCATACTTCAAGCTCATTACCTATATTTTGAATAACATCCAATCTTGCAATAACTAACTCACTATAAACTACCAGTGACTTCACCTAGACATAATCGAAATGCACATGGTACCTCACCCACCTACTTGTACTCTCAAAAGCCCCAGTTTTAGTACAACTAATTCCTTCAATAACACTTCACAGATAAAACTCAAGACAGGTCATACTGTTTAAATCTTCAATCCATCAAAAACTATTAAACAACACTCATGGATCCTACTGCTTTATTACTCCAAACGGCTAAGAAAAAGCAACGTAACAGTGTAAACACACTGTGGCCATGGGTTGTAAAATACCTACTTTTGATTGGGGACAAACTAAGACTTGGGATTTCTAGGGAATAGCTTAGAGGTGTTTATGAAGCTAGTGGAAGTGAGGGTTGGCCGTGGGGGGTTGCAAAAATGGTGGTAGAAGGCCAAAATACCCAAATCGGAAAGCTAGCTCATAGGGGTTGCTCCGGTGACGGATCAAAGCTGGAAATGGGTGGTTTAGGGCGGCAAGGGGTCGGTGATGAAGTGGTGAAGAGGTGGTGGCCAGAGGTAGAGCGACGGCAGCAGATCGGCACAAAAGCTGTTCGGCTAGGAAAGGTGATTCCGGCTTAATGGCAACGCGGATGGTAGTGAAACTTGGTGGGGTGGTTCACCAGTCAGAGGGAAAGAGAATGGTTGGGGTGGTGTGCTGCACGGCGGCTGGTCTGGGCGGCACGGAAAAAGCAACGGAGAAGGGGAAGAGAGAGAGAGAGAGTTCGAACGGCCAGAGAGAAAATAGCGAGAAAGAAAGAAAGAAAGAGAAAGAAAAAAACAAAAGAAAGAAAGAAAAAGGAAAAAGAGAAAAAGAGAAAAAGAGAGAAAAGAAATGAGGTCTAGTCCTCACCTCTGGAGTCCAAAAGCTGATCCAACGAAAACAACTTTAAAACCAAGAAAATAATTTAAATACAACATAAAGCTAAAATATAATAAATAACTAGTAAAAACTAACAACTTAATTTTAAATAAAAAACCAGCTAAAATAAATTAAACAACAATTTAAACTCAAACAACAAATAAAATCCAATTAAAATCTGATAATTTAAAATAAAAGAACTATTATTTTAATTAAATTAAAATATTCCTTCAGTGAAAATACACGTAAAAACGAGGTATCACATCCTCCTCCTTAAAATAAATTTCATCCTCGAAATTTGTAAGATCAAACGCTAATGTTAAAGCAAGCCACAATATTCCACTGAGACCAAGTTTAAGAAACATACCGCCATTTACTCAAACAAATACGGGTATTGCTCTCTCATATCTGCTTCTCTCTCCCAAGAGAAATCTTGAGCCAATGGATCTCCCCATGCCACCTTTACCAGTGGTATCGTCTTGGATCTCAACTGTTGTTCTTTCCAATCTATAATCTGCGTGTGGACAACCTCGTAAGTAAGATCCGGTTGTAGCTGAATACACTCTGGGTCGACAAAGTGCGGCTCTTGTTGTCCAAAACTCTTCTTCAAGGATGATACATGGAAGACATCGTGAATTTCTCCAAAATATTCTGGCAATGCAATTCTATAAGCGACGGACCCGACCTCCTCCAAAATCTGAAAAGGACCAACATATCTCGGATCCAATTTCCTCTTTTTACCAAAACGCTTAACTCCTTTCATGGGAGAGACCTTAAGATCAACCCAATCGCCTTCCTCAAAAGACAATTCTCTCCTCCTTGTATCCACATAGCTTTTCTGACGACTCTGAGTTGTAGCCATTTTATCTCTTATAATCTGAACCTGACTTTGCATTTCATGAATTATTTTGGGCCCAATTATTTTATTCTCCCCAACTTCAACCCAACACAAGGGCGATCTACACTTTCTCCTATAAAGAGCTTCATAAGGAGCCATTTAGATGGATGCATGGAAGCTATTATTATAAAGGAATTCTATAAGTGGCAAATGATTTTTTCCAACTCCCTTGAAATTCCATAACACATGCTTGCAACATATCCTCAAGGGTCTGAATAGTGCGCTCTGATTGACCGTCCGTCCGAGGGTGATATGCAGTACTAAGCTTTAATTTAGTACCCAGAGCTGCCTGCAAACTCTTTCAAAAATGAGATGTAAACCTTGGGTCCCGATTCGACACAATACTCTTGGGTATCCCGTGCAACCGCACTATTTTTTTTACATACATGCGAGTCAACTTTCCCAAAGAATCAGTATTATTAACAGGCAAGAAATGAGCACTCTTCGTCAACCGGTCAACAATCACCAAACTGAGTTCTTTCCACTAAGAGTCCTCGATAAGCCCACTACAAAATCCATAGTAATGTCGTCTCATTTCCACTCAGGAATAGGGAGGGGTTGAAGCATACCAGCGGGTCTTTGATGTTCGGCCTTGACTTAACGGCAAGTGTCACATCTCTCAATATACAAGGTAATATCCCTCTTCATTCCTTCCCATCAATAATTTTTCTTCAAATCCCGATACATCTTCATACTGCCAAGATGAACTGAATAGGGGGCCACATGAGCTTTTGCCATAATTCGCTCTTTAAATTCTGAATCTTTGGGGATTACTCTACGATCTCGGAATCGAAGAATTCCATCCTTGTCCATACTGTAATGAAATGGCCCTCTAGATTTTCTCACTCTTTTTCTAATATCTAACAGTTTCGAGTCCTTCCTTTAAAGAGTCTTCAATTTCTCAAAATCAACTACTCGAATATCAAGAATTGAAGATAACACTTCCTCTTGTTGCGAACTTCCGATAAGAAGCCTTCTCATCCCGTAAAGTAGTGAATCCAATCCTGACGATTCAGCTTCATCCTCCAAGTGCGACTTCTGACTCAAAGCATCTGCAACTATATTTGCCTTTCCTGGATGGTATTTGATCTCGCACTGATAATCACTACCAATTCTAAATCATGCGTAGGATAATTCTTCTCATGATCTTTTAGCTGATGAGATGCATAAGCAATAACTCATCCCTCTTGCATAAGAACACATCCCAATCCAAATTTAGACGCATCATTGAAAACTACAAATGGCTTGTGCGGTTGTAGAAGTGCTAACACCGGTGCAATTGTCAGTCTTTTCTTCAATTCTCGGAAACTTCTCTCGCACTTGTCTGACCAAATAAACTCTGCATTCTTTCTAGTCAAAACAGTGAGAGGTCCGGATAATCGGGAAAATCCCTCCACAAATCTTCAATAATATCCAGCAAGTCCCAAGAAACTTCGAATCTCATGCACAATCGAAGGACGCTGCCATGATAAAATAGCTTCTACCTTACTAGGATCAACAGCCACACCATCTCAAGAAATTACATGTCCAAGAAATTTGACTTCTTCCAACCAAAATTCACATCTGCTAAGCTTCGCATATAACTGATGTTCTCGTAACTTCCCAAGTACTAAACGAAGGTGATAAGCGTGCTCTTCAAAATCTCGAGAATAAATTAAGATATCATCAATGAATACCACCACAAACGAATCCAAATAAGGTCGAAATACCCGATTCATCAGATCCATAAAAGCTGTAGGGGCATTAGCCAACCCAAAAGGCATCACCTTAAACTCATAATGCCCATATCTCGATCTAAAAGCAGTCTTGGGGATATCCTTATCTCTTATTCGCAATTGGTAATATCCTGACCTTAAATCAATCTTTGAGAAGATAGCTGCTCCTTGAAGCTGATCAAATAAATCGTTGATCCGTGGGAGAGGGTATTTATTCTTGATGGTTACTTTATTGAGTTCTCGATAATCAATGCACATTCTAAGAGTACCATCTTTCTTTTTAACAAATAACACTGGCGCACCCCATGGCGAAGTACTTGGATGAATAAATCCCTTGTCTACCAACTCTTGCAACTAAATTTTCAACTCTTTCAACTCAGCTGGTGCCATACGGTAAGGGGCTTTATGCAGAGGAGCCGCTCCAGCTTCCAAATCAATAGCAAACTCCAACTCGTGAACAGGAGGTAACCCAGGCAAATCATCCACAAATACATCAGGAAATTCTTCCACGATTGGGATATCTGTTAGAGACTTTTTCTTAGATGGCGTAGACACCATTTGAACCAAAAAGGCATCCCCTCCACAAGCCATATCCCTTTTCGCTTGAATTGCCGATATAACTACCGGCATTTCTTTTAATTTACTTCCCACAAATTCCAAATAATCACCATCTGGGAGTTGAAAGCTGATTAATCAACTTCTACAATTAATACTTGCAGAATATCGATATAGCCAATCCATTCCAAGGATAATATCAAATCCCAACAACTTGAATACAACCAAATCTACATCAAGTGTCCTTCCACCAAAATCCAAAGGACAGCCCAATGCACCTTTAGAACACCATACCACTTCACCATTTGGGAGAGTCACTACTAATGATTTTGTCAGGGGTCCCGTAACCAAATTACATATATGTGCGAACGTAGAAGACACAAACGACTGAGATGTACCCGAATCAAACAAAGTGCAAGCATAAAAATCATACAATCAGACTCTTCTTGAACCAATCACATTTACCAATGAAATCCAAAAGTAAAGAAGAATCAAATCACACCAAACATCAAATCCAAAAATTAATTTAGATCCATACCTGTAATCACTCCAGCATCGTGGGTCGCTAGTGCCTCATCATCAACCTCTCCGAGGGTAACAGCATACACCTGAGCCTGCACTACTTGTCTCTAATTAGTTCTTCCACCACGTCCTCCACGGCTTCCTTGAATTGTATTAGGACACTCACGGGCAAAGTGTCCCTGCTGGCCACAATTATAACACTGAGCCCCACCCGAAGGGCACTCACCCACATGGGCTCTATTACACCTTCCGCAAACTGGCACCCGACCTCCCATATGCACTCCTGAGGTTGCTTGTGGTCGAGTCTCAGTCCACTGAATAAATTTCTGAGGTGAACCAGAACTACTTCCTTCTCCAGTAAAACTCCGCCTTTTCTGACTTGTAGGGGAGCCCATGCTCAAATTAATCTCATCTTCTTTTGATAACGATTCAGAAGAAGATGAGATTCATGTTTGTAACTGCCTAGATAAAAATAATTGCATCTGTAACAAAACTATTAATGTATTATCATCATATGAAAATATTATATCAGAATTAATAGATAAAATTAATAATCCACAGGAAAGAAAAGAATATTTAGAAAAATTGAAAGATACTTTTACCAACTCCAAAACTTATGAACCTAATTCAAACCCCTCATCATATGATTTTCTAGAAATAGTAAATAGATTCCAATCAAATAAACAAAATGTTACTTTAAAAGACTTACAGTAAGAAATTAATGAAATAAAGAAAGAAATTTGAAATTTGAAAGTTTCCAATACTAAACTTGAAGTTTCTAATGAAAAATTATTACAAGAAATAATACTATTAAAAATAGATAAAAATAATAACACTCCTAAAAAAGAATAAGGAAAAAGCTCAACAAAAATTACTAAAGAAGAATTAGATAATTTTATAAATATACTTAATAAGATGAATTTTCAAAAATGATATACTGAAGTAACTATTTTTATTAATGAAGAATTCTCTTTTTTTGTAATCGCTTTATTAGATATAGGTGCAGATTTAAACTGCATACAAGAAGGAATAATACACTCTAAATATTTTGAAAAAACAAAAGAAACATTATCTCAAGCTAATGGAGCAAAATTAAACATAAATTATAAATTATCACATGCACATATATGTAATGGTGGAATTTGTTTTAAAACAACATCTATTCTAGTAAAAAATATCAACACCAGAGTAATATTAGGAAACCCATTTCCTGCTCTACTTTACCCTTTTTCTATAACAGAAGAAGGAATTTCCACTAAGGTATTAGGAAAAGAAATTCAATTTAAATTTTTATCCCCCCAGTCTCAAGAGAAATTTATTCCTTAAAAGAAGCCTCATTAACCAAAGAAATTAATTTTTTAACAAAAGTTAAGATCAAAATGAAAGAAAAGCAAATAAATTTCTTAAAACAAGAATTAAAATATAAAAGAATTGAAGAACAATTAAAAGATCCTTTATTAATTCAAAAAATTAATAATTTCAAAAATATAATTGAAAAAGAAGTATGTTCTAATTTACCTAATGCTTTTTGGAATAGAAAACAACATATAGTTGAACTACCTTGTGAAAAAGAATTTTTTGAAAAGAATATTTCTACTAAAGCTAGACTCATCCAAATGAATAAAGAGTTATTAGAATTTTGTAAAGAAAAAAATAATGATTTATTATCTAAAGGACTCATTAGAAAGAGTAAATCACCATGGAGTTGTGCTGCTTTTTATGTACAAAAGCAAGCAGAATTAGAAAGAGGTGTTCCTAGATTAGTCATAAATTATAAGCCGTTAAATAAAGTCTTGTAATGGATTAGGTATCCTATTCCTAATAAAAAAGATTTATTATCTCGACTTTATGATGTCCCTATATTTTCAAAATTTGATATGAAAAGTGGATTTTGGCAAATTCATATTGCTGAAAAAGATAGATATAAAACTGCATTTACAGTCCCATTTAGACATTATATATGGAATGTTATGCCTTTTGGATTAAAAAATGCTCCTAGTGAATTTCAAAATATTATGAATGAAATATTTAAACCTTTCACTCATTTTTCTATAGTCTATATAGATGATGTACTAATATTCTCTTCATCAATTGAACAACATTGGATACATTTAAATACTTTTGTCCAAATTATTAAACAAAATGGATTAGTAGTTTCATCATCCAAAGTTAAATTATTCCAAAATAAGATTAGATTCCTTGGACATGATATTTATCAAGGAACCATTACTCCAATAAGTAGGGCTATCGAATTTGCTAATAAATTCCCTGATGAAATAAAGAATAAGCAACAACTACAAATATTTTTAGGAAGTCTAAATTATGTTTGCTGATTTTTATCAAGCACTAAAACCATTATGTAAGCCATTATTCAAAAGACTAAAAAAGAATCCACCTCCATGGACAGAGGAGCATACAAATATTATAAAATAAATGAAAGCTCATGTTAAGAAATTACCATGCTTAGGATTACCATCTCCTAATGCTTTTAAAATTGTTGAAACAGATGCCTCTAACTTTGGTTATGGAGGAATTTTGAAATAAAAACTATCAGGTGAAAAAGAACAGATTATTCGATTCCATTCAGAAAGCTGGAATCCTACCCAAAAGAATTATAGTACTATTAAAAAAGAAAATTTAGCTATTGTATTATGCATTTCTAAATTTCAAGATGATCTTTTAGATTAAAAGTTTTTACTTAGAATTTATTGTAAATCAGCGAAGGAAGTTTTAATTAAAGATGTTAAAAACTTGGCTGCCAAACAAATATTTGCAAAATGACAAGCTATTTTAAGTATTTTTTATTTTGATATTGAGCAAATTAAAGGAGATTCTAATTCTCTTCCTGATTTTCTATCCCGAAAATTCTTACAGGGAAAATCATGTGTTCCTCAAAGTCCAGAGTGAAATCCCAATCATCCTATGCCAAACCACCTTCTCCTCCTTACTCTTCACCCTGTCCTTCTACTACACCAAAACCCTATACAGTATTAGGGACATTACCACAAAACAATAGGCCATCCTATAATCAATTTTCACCATTATCCTCTCCAAAATTACCTACTATAGTCTATATGTAGTATATATATGTAGTATATATACTACATATATACTATAGTATTATATTATATTAGACTACTATAATATATAATAGTATATATAATATATACTATTCTATATTATAGTAGTCTAATATAATATACTACTATATAATATATTATATATACTATATTATATTATACTATATATATATATATAATATAATAGACTATAGTAGTATATTATATAATATAGTATATATAAATTATAGTATATAATATATAATCTAGTATATATAATAGTACTAATATATATACGAGATTATATAGTATAAATGACTATATTGTACTAATATAGTTATTATAGTCTACTAGTATAATATATATAATATATTATATATTATAAATATAATATATTATATATTATAAATATAATATATTATAGTTGAAATATATTATATATTATATATTTCAACTATATATATACATGATATATAATATACTATTAATATTGATTATTTTTTCATATAATATATCAAAATTGAGTTTACATGAAATTATATAATATCATATATAAAAATAATATATTTTTTCCCCGATACGTTCGAACGTACATGTTATACGTTCAAACATATTAGAAAAAGTGGCGGGATTTTTCCCGCTTAATCTTTGGAACCCTATAACATTTGAACATAGTGTTATTCCATTTGAATATTATATTAACTTCGCGGGTGGAATAATTAGACGTTTGAACGTATTGTAGAAAATTTGGACAGGATAACTAAGCGTTCGAACGTTAAATTATTTACATTAGCAGGAGAATTAAACGTTTGAACGTAAATTAATGAACGTCCGAACGTTAAATGTATGACAAGCAGAATATAAAACTTTCACGCATGGGAAAATAGATTCATTCTGTTTTGATCCCATGCGTGAAAGAGGGAGAGGGAGACAGAGTTGTAGAGGGAGAGAGACGAAGAAGAAGAGGGTTAGAGTGAGAGAGAGTTAGAGTGAGAGAGGGTTAGATTGAGTTAGGGAGAGAGATTTTGTGTATATTTTTTTTCTCCCAAAAGAAAGTAAGGTAAAATATTTTTCTATAAATGTATTTACAATTTACATGATATTTGTCAATGTTTTTTTTTCATATATGTATTTAACTAGCTAGTGTTGTGATTTTTTTGAAGGATTGTTTGTTTTGACTTGTTGAAAACTTGTGATTTGCAAGATGAAGATATTGTGAGCACAATGTATATATACTAAACTCTATCGTTACATTTTGTTGTGATTTTATTGTAGATAAAAGTGAAATTTTTTATGCATATAATGTGAGTTGATTGGGGATCTTGATGACTTAGATTAGGAT
>QGSO01001286.1:0-19063 GCA_011037825.1 Carya cathayensis
GCTGTGCATGATTCCAAGTGCCAGAGTGGAAACGGACAATTTGCTCTGGAGAACCTGGAGAGATAACTTGTTTCAAGATGCCGCCATAGCCTGTGTCACTGGCGTCAGTCTGGACAATCTTGAAGCTATTTAAAACAGGAATTCCAAGACACGGAAGGGTTTTGACATGTGTCTTGATTTTCTGGATAAGCTTGGTGTGAACGTCAGTCCACGGAGCAGGATTAGTTTTCAGTCTCGCGAAAAGAGGGCGACACTGCTTTCTCATATCCTGATAGAAGTCAGAGATGTAATTCAAAGAACCAAGGAATCTCTGTAATTGATTCTTATCGAGAATAACATCTGGAAATTTGTCAGCAAACTCAATAGCTCGCTGGATAGGTTTGATTTTACCTTCGAAGATGTCGAAACCAAGGAATCTGATCTTGGTCTGGAATAATTTCATTTTCGAAGCAGATAAAACAAGTCCATTTCTTTTGATGACCGCAAGAAACGTTTCAAGATGTTTCCAGTGTTCATCAATGGATTTGGAGAAAACAAGTACGTCATCGATGTAAACGATGGTGAATAAGGTGAATGACGAAAAGATGTCATTCATGATATTTTGAAATTCACTAGGAGCGTTCTTCAGCCCAAATGGCATAACATTCCACTCGTAGTGACCCAGAGGGGTGGTGAAACCAGTCTTGTATCTGTCTGACTTCCTAATTTGGATCTGCCAAAATCCAGACTTAAGGTCAAACTTAGAGAACACGACTGCACCTTCTAAACGTTGAATTAAGTCTTGTTTATTGGGAATAGGATACCTAATCCATTCTAAGACCTCATTCAATGGTTTATAGTTTATGACCAGACGGGGTGTCTCTCGCTCAATCTCAGCTTTTTTCTGGACATAAAACGCAGCACACGACCAAGGTGACTTGCTATGCCTAATGATATTTTTAGCAAGAAGATCCTCAATCTCATTTTTGCAAAACTCAAGGGTTTCCCTATTCATTTGAATAGGTCGCGCCTTGGTGGGTATTTTGGTTTCAGAAAAACCTTTAATGTAAGGCAAAGAAACTTCATGTTTCTTCCTATGCCAGAATGCAGTAGGAAGGTTTGAACAAACAGAAGAAATCAAAACCTTTTGAAAATCTGCAATCTTTGCTTGAAGCAAAGGATCTTTAAGATTTTCAGATATGCGTTTAAAACGAATTTCTTGTTTTAGAAAATCAAGATGTTTTCTTTTTTGAGAAATCAACGTTAAAGATTTTCTATGACAATCACGTTCAAACTTAGATGCAAATTTAAATTTAACTTTCTGTCCAAAGGGGTCAGTGGTGATCCCGTCTTTGACTAAAACATAGGAAAGGCATCCCCAAAATTACATCATAGGAAATGTCTTTGACTAAAACAGATGGAATTTTAAAGCAGATATTGTCCTGGCAAACATGAGCATCATTTAGCTCATAACGAATCTTCATCTTAGATCCGTTTGCCGAGAATAAATTCTCTCTGGACTTTTCAAAGTACTGGGTAGGAACTAATCCTTCGCGGATGCAGTTCAAGTCAGCACCTGAATCTATTAAGGCAATAGCAGAGAATTTGAAACTACGAGCAACAATAATCTCTACCAAACAAAACCATTTCTGTGGAACAGAATGGCGAAGCACACAGACATCCTTATCAGATGGTTCAGAATGATCTGAGTCGTTTAATTCATTGCCCGAAGGATTTTGATCAAATTGTTTATCAATTTGTATTTTTAGTAAATCTTGTTTAAAAGAAGCATTTTCAGATTTAAGGGTTTTAACCTCTTCTCTGAGTTCAGAAATTTCTTTTTTAACAAGATTGACTTCATTTTGTAAATCCTTTATGGAAATATCTTTGGGTTTTTGTTTCTGAAAACGTCCCAAAGTATCTTCAAAAGAAATCTTCCCTGAAGACGTAGACTCTTTACGAGTCATATTCTTTTTAAGCTGTATGAGATATTTCTCCTTCAGCTCAGGGTTCTCAATTTGTGCAATAAGAGATAAGAGCATGTTTTCATGTTCTTCCTCTTTGGATAAAACTCTTTTCCCATTGGGATCCTGGCCTAAAACATGGATTGTTTTTCGTTCAGGATTACAACAAGAATCTTTACAACCAAACTTAATATTTGGTGAGTTGGGATGATCAGAGTCTGAGTGGTAACTTGTATCATCAGAACTTAGTTCATCCTTATCCGAGGACATAGGAGATCCATTTTCGAGGAGTCGAAACAGATCTTCTTGGTCAGCGGCATTAATATGCAACTCATTAAGTTTTTTCTTAATCTTGGGCTTCTTGGGGCACTTATCTACAAAGTGTCCTTTCTGGCCACAAGTAAAACAAGTTCCCTTTGCAGGGGTTTTAGAAAACCATTTTTGAAAATGTTTCTTTTTTCTGGAAACCGATTTTGAAACTGGTTTTTGGTAAAACTCATCACGGGGTGTTCTCCTGTAACTCCCACGAGGTTTGGAAAACTTTTTTATAGTTTTCTTATGTTGCCGAGATGGCGCAATAGGAGGAAGGCCAAATTGTTCACAAAAGTTTCCCATTTCATATTTGGCTTTCTTTCTATCGTTCATCTGTTGGGCAATCATTCTTTGATCATTACACATACTAATACCAAGTTTATGAATAAGACTAATGATATCACCATAAGTATAATCATTATAATTCAGTAAACCCGAGGCATCAGTAAGTGAATCCTTAACCTTAATGGCAAACAAACGAGGCAATCCATCCACGAATTTTTCTTTCCAATAAGGCATATTAGAGTCATCCCGAAGCATAACTCTGGACATAAAGACATCTTTATACCAGCGGTAATCAGACATCTTATTACATCTCAAATTATTCAGATAATCAGAGATACGATTGGTTATGTTGGAAGGTGTTCCAACAAAATGTTTAATAAGGGTATAAATCAGGGTGTTGACTTCATCAGGCGTTCCTTGCCCTGGGATTTCGTCAAACACAGGCAAACCTTCTTCAGTCTTTTGGACTGCAGAACGGATTTCACCTCTTGCCGCGTCGGTAAGATGTTTATCCCACCAAGAACGAAGCATGCCTGAGAATCCAGTAGTCAGGATATCAACAATATTAGGCTGGCTAAGATTGTTGTTGATATAAGCATTAGCAACCATAGACATACGCTGGACAGTATTGAGGATTTCCTGCTCAGATAACCCATCAATATTCCATTCATACATTTGGTCAGCAGATACTGAGAATTGAGATTGGAAACCTCTTTCCTCAAACTGCAAGTCAGGGGGTGTTGGTCTAGAATACCAATTTTTCGTAAGACCAATGGGAGTCGGTCTTTTTAAATCAAGTTTGGCAATCGTGGGCCTTTCCAGAGAAAGATCCTGAAAACCATTTTGAATTAAGTCAATTTTCTGTACTAAGGAATTATCAGACAAAGTGTCTTCAGACAAGCCATCATCATCCAAAGTTTTCACAGAAAAAGAATCATCAAAAATAACCCCTTTGCTGTCTTTGCTTAAAGCACTGACAGAGGGTCCTTCTTGCTTAACCTCTTCTTTGATGTTAGCAAGCATTCGATTAACCTTATCGAGAGTACTATCGGCCGGTGTAAAATCAATTTTTGGCCTTCTCTCAGGTAAGATAACCAAAGGTTTTTCAATAGTTTTGGCAGGTTTTTGGAAAATAGGTGTTTCAACCAGATTCTCTATACGGTCCAATTGTTGACCTATTGTATGGAGAGATTGGTTAACAAAATTGTTTTGTTCAATAACCTTTTTTGTTTCGAGCAAAACATTTTCACCTGGTTTTGAAATCTTAAAAGGAGAGGCTTTTATTTCAACTCCTTGGTGAGAAATCAAGATAGTTTCCAAAGGTGGGTGGCTGGTTTTAACAACAGTCCTGCCTTCTTCTTTAATAAAATTTGTTTTTAAAACATTTAAATTCTTTTTAGAATCATCCTTCTTAGAAGCATAATGATTCTCAAGAAAATCAAAGAATAAGATATGTTTATTAATGGGAACCATCTTATCCATCCATTTTCTTCGAATCCTCTGTTTCTCAGAAGATGAATAAATCTCGCAATAAGATTTTCTCTTATTACGGTTTTCTTTAGATTTAAACTCAGCAAGCAAAGAAGCTAAGTCAATTGAATCATGCGTTAGTGTTTCATGATCAAGATAATTCGTCCTGCTCATCATACATAATTGATGATGAACTGGAGCGACCATATCAGAAGCGGTAGGGGACAAAGAATTGTCCTCTTCCTCCTGTGCTTCTTCCTGTATGGATTTATCTTTTGCAGAATACATGGCAGATGTAACCTGGGACTGAGTTGAAACCCCTTTCAACTTTAGATCCCTCGGATCTTGGTTATTTGGAGTAACAGTAGATTGAAACTCCTGGATCATAACCGGACGAGAAGAACGTTGTTCTTCCAGATATCTGTTGATATTTTCATCTCGAATACCTGGGTCCGAACTGACAGAGGATCTAGATCCAGCGAAAGAATTTCTTCTTCCAATAGAACTAGATGTATCAAAGGATATCTTTACAGTTCCATCCATGAACTGCTTGATATAACTAAGATCTTCCTTAGGTTGAATTACCACTGGTGGCAGCTCTTCCTTAAGGGTCCATTCTGTTGGAAGTTGGATATCCTTCCAATAGAGTTTCTTGGGAGTTCTGATGTTAGCGTTCTCAGTAGAGCTACACATCAATAAAGTCTCATTTTTAGGAGACTTAATTTTAGCCCTTGTCTCAAGGCTAGAACTCAAAACTCTGTAGTATATACGATAAACTAAAGATATGGGTCTACTGCCAGGTTTCATGTTAAAACCGGAAGTTAGAACATTCAAAGTTAAAACAGACAGAACATTTGCGTCATACAAATCAACCATCAAGTCAGGATAGCAATCAAAATGAACTGGACCATCCATAAGAGAAGTCTGAACTACTCCTAAGGCACTATCAGTAAAGTCCATAAATCTACCATCCCTTAAGCATAAAAGGACGGAAGCATTGATACCTTTTCTGATCAAAGGTTTCACTGCTACCTGAACAGATGCAATATGCATGAATTTAAAACCTTTTTCTTTAAAAGATTTTATTAATTCTTTTTTAAATAATACGCATTGTTCTTGCGTATCGGATATTGAAAAAGTCTGTTCCACAGTTTTTACCTGGGACAGAGTTTTAGATTTGAAATTAAACCAAGACTGGTGATATAAGGAATTAACCTTGATCTTTGGCATATGCCATTGATCTATATCATCAATCCCAGTCTCATTTTCTGAGATATCACAATCTTCTTCGTTAATTATATCAGGAGGCAAAGCCGACCTGGAACTAACTGATGAACTAGATCTAAACATCTTGTTCATCTTGGTCACAACTGAAACAAGACTCGGGGTCCTTCCTAGACCTAGGTCAATACTACTCCCAGCAGCAACCTCCGCACATACCGGAGGGCCACAACACTAACCCAACCTCACTCCACATGCCTAAAACGCCTGTCCCTCGGCTAACACGGCAATCTAGGAGCCCTTCTGGACGCTAGTGTATTCGGCTGCGGTGGCGGCCGCGAACTGAATCGTAGCAAGACTTAGGAAAGAGGAGAGACAGAGTGTCTCCAGATATTTTTTATTTTTTATTTTGGTCCTTCTACAATATGCTAATTTACATTAATAACTAAAACAAGATACAAGGGGTGGAAATTATTCCCACATGCAAATTACCCAAATTTACTTAATTATTAATTTCAAAGAATAATGTTTAATATAGTCATGGACTGTACAAATGACTATCTTCGTTCTAAAAAATAGTAAAATTTATTATTAAAAATTAATTTTTTCATACGAAAACATATTTATTTACTTTTCTTTAAAACTAATGTGCGACACTTACATATTTTATAACTGTAAATATCGTTTATCTCATTTAATACATGAAACTATTTTCAATATCATCAATCTTAAAATAAAAAAAAAAAAAAGAGACAGAGATGCAGTGTAGTTGACAAACTCAAGAAAGTAAGATGGGATCAAATAAGTTTCCATTGTGGGGTCCACTATAGTATAACCACCGGATATTCTTTCAATCACCCCGATATCTACATATATTATATAGCTTTAAAGCACGAGGTTTTACTCTTATATAATATAAGTTAAAATCACATTATTCACATCGTCAACAATCCACTTTATTGTGGAATATATAATAATTTAGTGTCATACACTTATAGGCCAGACATGTCCCATGCACTAATTTTCAACTCATCTTTTATATATTATTATATTTACTATTCTTTTATAATTATTTTACAGCCTCATCTCTTCTATAATTTTATTAATTATTCTCATTTATATCATAAGAATATCTTATACATGTAAAGAGAGGAAACTTGGAGATTAGGTGGATGGAAAGAGAGTTTCAAAACCAAGTTCTTATAAAATAAGAAAAATAACTAAACATAAGTCTACACACACTACATTTTTTTTTTCTTTTACCAAATGTTTAGAATATGGATAATAATTAGAAGAATTCAATTAATTTAAGATGAATAATTCTGAAAAAAATTTAAAAAAGTTTATAAAAAATAAAAAAAATATGGTGTGTGGTATGTGAAGATGAATCTAAGACAAAAGGCTCAATTATAAATTTAGGAAGTTAAGAAGTAGATGAAAAACTTATCGTATGTATTATGGCACCATAATTGACTAGGCCTAGTTTTAATCTCATCTCAATATCTAAACATCATAAATATAAATATTTTTTTATTTTCAACTTTTTTTTATAATCATTACTTAATTATTAACATTTTCTTGAACTTCTTAGTAAAACACAATAAAAAAAAATCAACTTTATCAAACTCTTAACAAAAATAATATTCTAATGATATTTTAATTTTTTATTTAATTTTTATTTTTTTTTATCCCCATTCTCTAAAGTTTATAAGACATTTTAACTAAAATCATTTCTAATTTACCTTATATCAACTCAATTCAAATATCTAATTACTATTAATTATTAATAATCTCAATTCATATGATGCCAACTCACCATTTAAACCATGCATAAGTTTTCAGCTACCATGTTACCTTATCTGTAAACATCAATTTCAGTTATAAATCTTGTCTTTTAATAAAAGTAAAATTTAATTTTATAAAACAATACATAGTAGTAAAATAATTATTATAATAATTCTAGAGAAAAAAGCAATATTGTTCTAAAGATTTTGACTGATCGCCGCCCAAATAGATCATTTCGACAGACCGCTTGACCGACAACTGTGTTAACTTTTCTTCTGGTGGGGTCTAGAGTCTGAACTACTTGTTCACGTGATCTGTGGAATCAGTCGACACCTGTGTAAATTATATAAAGCTGAGGCCTCCCTTTCTGGAAAGATATCATTGAGAATTATGTTGTTAGATCATGGCCTGTTAAGCTTCGGTTGAAAACATCAATCGCATCTTCTTCTACTTTTCCGATCTAAGTCATTCAAATCTCAATTCTCTGACTTTTCTGCGAATCCAGCCAAGTTCTTATATATATATATATACGTAAGTTTTCTTTGCGTTCGGATAATAAAATATTGCTTAAACGTGCTGGAATAAGGGGGAAAAATGAGAAGCGGAGACGGAAGAGGAGCTCACCTGCAGACGAACTCCGACGACATAGAGATCGTCGGGAACGACAGGAGAAAAGCATTTAGCGGTCCGCTGGCAGGAGCAGCTCCGTCTCAACAATTTAGCAGAAACAGGAGTAGAAAGAGTGCCAGGTTCAATTTGCCTTCTGGGCACAGCTTAAGTAGGAACAGTAGCAGCGCCGGCGATGTGGCTGATGACTACGTGGAGATCACTCTGGATATCCATGATGATTCCGTGGCGGTTCACAGCCTTCAGACGGAGACAGATGATCCGGAGCTGGCTTTGATGGCCAAGAGGACGCTCGGGAAGAAGTCTTCTTCGTCCTTGGGTTCGTCCGTGCTGCGGAGCGCTTCGGCCAAAATCCGGCAGGTCTCGCAGGAGCTCAAACGTTTTACTTCCCTGTCCAAACGGTCGTCTGCTGCTAGGCGTTTCGACCGGAATAAGTCGGCTGCTGTCCATGCTTTGAAGGGCCTCAAGTTTATCGCTGCCAAGACGAGCGGCGCCGCCGGATGGCCAGCCATCGAGAAACGATTTGACGAGCTGACGGCTTCTACCAACGGACTTCTTGACGCTTCATTGTTCGGGGAATGCATAGGTAGGGAACTGAAATCCTAAATCCAAACAATCTGACTTCAGAAGCCTCGGTGTTAATATTCGTATCACCGGTTATATTCTTTATAGGTATGAACAAGGAGTCGAAAGAGTTCGCGGGTGAGCTTTTCCGAGCACTTGCTCGGAGGCATCACATAAGTGGTGATTTAATCAACATTCAGCAGCTGAAAGACTTCTGGCAGAAAATCTCAGACGAAAGCTTCGACTCCAAGCTCCAGATTTTCTTTGACATGTAAATATAAAATCCATTTTGTAAGTAATAATTCTCTTTACTTGTTAGTTTGTGTTAATCTATTCTTTCTAATCACTCAGGGTAGACAAAGACGCTGATGGAAGAATCAGCGAAGAAGAAGTCGAAGAGGTATGCTCCCGAGATAATTTGGCCATACACATTCTACTGATTATATACAGAAGTTGAAGATTGAAAATCTAAAAAAAAAAGATAAATCTTGTTCCAGATTATCAGCCTGAGCGCTTCTGCAAACAAACTCTCCAATATTCAGAAACAAGCAAAGGAATATGCAGCTTTGATTATGGAAGAGTTAGATCCAGAAAATGCCGGATACATCATGGTACGTATTTACATGAAAAGAGGCGTGTACTTCCATTTGAATCACATGGGTTCCCATTTTATATAATCTGAGTCACTGTTATTGCTTGATGGGAAATAGATATACAACCTCGAAACACTGCTATTACAAGCTCCGAACCAATCTGTCAGGGTAACTGATAGCCGAGTTCTGAGTCAAATGTTAAGCCAGAAGCTGAAGCCTACACTGGAAGACAACCCACTAAGAATATGGTACCAGAAGAGTAAGTACTTCCTAATGGATAACTGGCAAAGGGTATGGGTAATGTTGCTATGGCTTGGAATTGTTCTGGGTCTGTTTGCGTACAAGTTCGTGCAGTATCGAAACAAGGCCGTGTTCCACGTGATGGGGTATTGTGTTTGCGTTGCCAAAGGTGGGGCAGAGACCCTCAAATTCAACATGGCCCTGATATTACTACCAGTATGCCGGAATACCATTACTTGGCTCAGAAACAAAACCAAATTAGGGAAAATTGTTCCGTTTGATGACAACCTTAATTTCCATAAGGTATGTTGATGTGATCTACAGAATGTTTACAATCATGATTTTATTCAAATTTTTGGAAGTTTTTTTCCCATAATCTAAAGATGGCTTACTTTTTTTTATAATCTAAATTCAGGTGATTGCTGCCGGAATTGCCGTCGGGGTTGGACTGCACGCCGTTTCTCACTTAACATGTGATTTCCCACGACTTCTTCACGCAACGGAGGACGAATACGAGCCCATGAAACCTTACTTTGGAGAAGAAAAGCCTCCTAACTACTGGTGGTTTGTGAAGGGGGTGGAAGGGGTGACAGGGATAATAATGGTGGTCTTGATGGCAATAGCATTCACGCTAGCCACCCCTTGGTTTAGGCGAAACCGGGTCAACCTCCCCAAGCCCTTCAAGAACTTTTCTGGTTTCAATGCCTTCTGGTATTCCCACCACCTTTTTGTCATCGTCTATACTCTCCTCATTGTCCATGGCATTTACCTCTACCTCTCCAAAAAATGGTATCAGAAAACGGTTAGCATCTCTCTTCTGACCTTAAATTTGTCTGGGCTGTTTTCCCACCTCCCCCCCATTTTTTCTCTTTTGTCGTATCTGTTTTCACATTGAAACTACTATTTCTTGCTGGCAGACATGGATGTATTTGGCCGTGCCTGTATTTCTGTACGCATGTGAAAGATTGGTTAGAGCTTTCAGATCCAGCATCAAGCCCGTTAAGATTCTAAAGGTAATTGAATTCAAGCCTTTTACCTCATCCCTAAACAATTCTCGCTAGCTCGAGTTCCCCCAATTATCCTTTCTTTAATCGAGTCATCACGCTGATTGATCTTTTGTTGGTGGGTCAATTTTGAAGGTTGCCGTTTATCCGGGAAATGTGTTGGCATTGCACATGTCAAAGCCTCAGGGCTTTAAATACAAGAGTGGACAGTACATGTTTTTCAACTGCGCTGCGGTCTCTCCCTTTGAATGGTAGGTATATTATAACAGGAATAATGATAGGGTTATTAACTTATTACTATTAATCTATTATTTATTTATTTATTTTTTATTTTACTTAAAGTGAGTATCAGTAAAGTTATATATTTTTTTAATTTTTTTTAGTGATTAAGGATGTAAAAAATACTTTAAAAATATTAAAAAAAAAATTTAAAAATAAACTTGGATAATAGATGGATAGTAATCCAATGGCTACCTGACAAGTGGATGGATGCACATTGTTGCTATTAATGCCCAGTTGGATTGGACCCAAATCCTAACAATTATATCCCTGAAAGTCAGTGTTAATGTGATACCAATTAATGTTGGTTTTGTCAGGCACCCATTTTCCATAACTTCAGCACCGGCAGACGATTACCTAAGTGTCCACATTAGAACACTGGGTGACTGGACGCGACAGCTCAAAACTGTTTTCTCGAAGGTTGGTAATGAGATGTTTTAAAAAGGTTCCGTTTTGAGGTACCGTTTTGTTTAAGGTACCGTTTGATTATAATGAGATGTTTTAAATAATAATAAATAAAATATTATTATAATATAATTTTATAATATTAATTTTATATTAATATTTGAAAAAGTGAAATTATTTATTATATTTTGTATGGAGATTTGAAAAAGTTATATGTAGATTTGAAAAATGTGTAATGATGAGTTAAGATGAGATGAGATGAGATTTTTGATTTTGTGTAAACAAACAGAACCAAATTGGCTTATTGAGTTGTGCATTAAGATCTGAAAGTCCCTTTGCATTGGTTAGGTCTGTCAGCCTCCATCTGCTGAGAAGAGCGGCCTGCTAAGAGCTGATTTCATTCAAGGACCCAACAACCCCAGGTAAAGAAAAGGATACTAAGCCCCTGCGGCCTGCCCATTGCTCATCTAGTCATCTTCTCTGTTTGTTGATCCTTTCTGAAAAGTCTCCACCTATGTTATATTCTATACTTGGTGATGCCAATCGTGTTTGAGATAGATGATCTAATATCATTGGTTTTGTTTATGTCTCGTGGGGGGAAACAAAAAGCTTTCCGAAGGTATTGATAGACGGTCCATATGGAGCACCAGCACAAGACTACAAGGAGTACGATGTGGTTTTGCTGGTGGGGCTTGGGATCGGGGCGACGCCCATGGTCAGCATTGTCAAAGACATCATTCACAACATCAGGATAAAGGAAGATGAAGAGAACTCATCGGAAGGAGTTTTGGAGAGTGGGCAAGGCAATACCCCATCGCACAACAGTAAGAACAAGAGCAATAAATCAGGATTCAAGACGAGGAAAGCCTACTACTATTGGGTGACGAGAGAACAGGGTTCATTCGATTGGTTCAAAGGGATAATGAACGAAGTGGCTGAGCTGGACGAGAAGGGGATGATAGAATTGCACAATTACTGCACCAGCGTGTACGAAGAAGGGGACGCTAGATCTGCACTGATAACCATGCTTCAGTCTCTCCAACATGCCAAGAATGGTGTGGACGTGGTGTCTGGGACCAGAGTCAAATCCCACTTCGCCAAACCCAACTGGCGACAAGTCTACAAGAAGATAGCTCTCCACCACCCGGACACTCGAGTTGGTGAGTACTGAACCACCCTAACCCCTATGACACCCATCTTTTGCTTGGCCACCAACCACTTGCGTGGAATGGCATCAATAATAATCAAGTGATGTCAACAGTTTTGTCTTAATGCTTGTGTGTTTTTGGGGTCCCAAATGTCTGCAGGAGTTTTCTACTGTGGGGCACCGGCACTAACCAAGGAACTGGGGCAACTTGCTTTGGACTTCTCTCACAGGACCTCCACCAAATTTGAATTCCATAAAGAGAACTTTTAAAGAAGAATCGAAAAGTAAAAGAGGAGAAAGAAGATGGTTGTAAGAAAGCCATGCGAAAGTTACCCTTCATATTGTTGTTGTGTATATAGTCCAGTCCAGACGGCCATATTGCATCGATTCCTCCGCCCAAGGTGAGAGGATAAGATACAGGACCAACGCTAGTAATGCTACTTGACAATTAAAATGTTTGTCCATGGTGGGAGGTGGGGGCCACCAGCACTTAACTCCATGTAGAGATTTTATTTATTTATATATTTGTAAAATGCTTGACCTTTCATTGCTCTTCTAGGGTGTTTGAGTCTATTATTTCTTGATATTTTCAAGGTATAAAATAAGATAAATGGTTGTTATAGTCTCGAATGCAAAATTATCGTGTAATTATTTTTTTTTTAAATAAATAAATATAAAATTTATATAAAAAAAATTAATTTTTTATTAATAAATTTTACTCTTTTTTAAAAAAAATTACAAGGTATTTACATTCTACTATGTATATAATATTATTCATAAAATAAAATAATGGACAATGAATCATTATAATAAAGTTGTATTTTTTTTTCAAAGGAAATGCAGTTACTTTTCCCCTGATGTTAAGGGAAAAAGGGATTCATCCTCTAAACCGTGCAAGAGTTGACATAAAATCATCATATTATACATTTCAATCAACAATTTTCTACGAGTGTTTGGGGGTCGTGAAAATTTGAAGTTCTAACATGTTGAAGAAATGCTAGCAAACATGGACATGGTATGCCACAAAGCATCATAATTAAAGATGCTCCATCATTTCCATGCTTTGTGCTATTTTTGGTGTTTTAGCATGGAAATGATGGACAAGGAATTAATGTCATTCAAATCACACTACCCTTTAGGAAATTAGACTGGAAAAAGTTGAATGAGTACCTCACACTTATTTCCCAAAGCATTGAATGCCTTAACGAGTAATAGTACTCATCATTCTCTTATTATGATATGACATTAAATAATTAGAGATTAATTATTATATTTAACTTGTAACACTATTATTTAATGACATATCATTAAATGATGAGAAAAAGATAAGAAAAATGATGATGAATAGATTTTTTCTTTTTCTTATATTTTTCTCGTACATGAATTATCATTTATTCTAAAATTTTAAATTAATGAAAAGAAATAATTATTTATATTTCATCGACACTTTGTTATTATTTATTTTCATAAACCTTTATTAATTCCACCACCATCTCCATTTTTTACAACCAACTTGCCAGGCACACGTCGACACCTTGGTGGTGTTCCTTCCATGCTCAACTAACAATTATATTACCGCTTCAATGGTCATGGATGCAATTCCAGCATTGCATCAAGTGCCCCCTACGTTGGTGAAAACTTATCAGATAATCTTAAAGTAAGGATGACGTCGTACTCTTGTCTTATCACAGCATACATGCTGTATAATTAAAAAAATAAATAATACTACTTATTATCTCAATTCTCATAATTTACTTATCATATGATGATATAATATTAAATGATTAGAGACTATTTAATATATTTCACTTGTGAATCTATTATCTAATGCTACATTATAATATGATGAGAAAATAAATGATGATAGATTTACTCTCTTTTTTCAAAGAGATTGGGCGATTTCGTTTGCGCACTCTACGATTGCAATTATCATTTTTTGAATTAAAATTACTTATATAAACATTGATCTTAATTGACATTACATGATCTCTTGAGAGGTGAGACTACCGCATATCTATATTCCATTCGAGAACTGGTACAGACATAAAGAGATTATACAAAATAAACTTATAAATTGATGTGACTTTATGAAATTCATTAGATCTACATTATAATATATGTAACTTTACAATCTAACGTACCATATCAAGTAACATGTTTACTTTTGTGTAATTCATTTATGATTAAAGTATTTTCCTATTCTCTGAAACTACTTATTAATTGAGTGATGCTACATTGCCTTCCAAGTTGCCTCTTAGTGCATTTTGTTTCTTTTTTTTTTTAAATTTAAATATTAACAAAAACACACACACACACACAAATTCACTAGTGGTAAATTTTTTCAACATTTAAAAAAGAAAACCAAAATGCACTAATTGGAGCAATTTTGGTAGGGGCGTGAAGTGGGGCACTAATCGACAACTGGTTGCAAGCCCTATCAACTGATTAAAGTAGTGCCTAGTGCGGGTACAATACAAATGATTTCGTTTGATAATGCTGTTCTCAATATGCGGTTTGGCCTGTTGTCACGAGGTTGCAATTTGGTCTAAAGGGTTTTGTCATTGAATCATGCTGGCTGACCAAACCGCATTGAGGAGCTTTTGTTTCGTATCAATTCTTACTACTTTTCTTTACATTTCCTTGATTTGCTCAAAGAAAGGAAGAAAACGATGTCTGAGGGTTTCGTTTTCTTGACGGATCTATAAACCTGATCTTCCTACTTGTCTTACATTTGCTTGATTTTCTTGATGGGTCGGTCTCTTTTTGCCCCCTTTGAAAGACGTTTCTCACGGGATTGCGTCTGTCGTTATATACTTCCAAAAGATCAAGGTTAGATAAATCATAAGAGTTTTGTTATGTACTAATTTATGTATCAATATTGATTCTTCTATATTCAAAATTTAAATTAGTACTATTTTTAATAAAATTTAATTTTTGATTAATCACATTAAATTAATACATATACTAATGTACAGTTGTATTTGCAACTAGATTTTTTCAAATCATAAATCTCCGAGTGTGTTAAGAGTAATTATTAAGTATTTTTTAAATATAGACATTTAAAGTACTCATATCCTATCATAGGATACCATATCAATTAAAATTAGTGCTTGCATAAAAATTTTAATGACATGCATGGCATATATGTAGTGATTTGAGGTATTCCAAGAATACCTAATAATTTTCCTCGTATTAAAGCTTCCTTTTCAAACCCAAACACTCTCAATGGATTGTTCAAAGTTGAAGGGCAATTTTAGCTAATGTGAAAAGAAATTTAGTTGTTAGCTATTCCATTTACATAAGAATATCCTCAATGGATTGGCAAAAGTTAAAATGATACTTTTGATGAATGTAAGATGAATTTTAACTTTTAGTTATTCCATTTACATAAGTCTCATAACGGAATAGCTATTTTTTGATTATATAATAATAATAAAATATAAGATAAATTTTCACTTTGACTATTCATATCAAATTTCTATATTGAATTATCCATTTATTCATTATATAATAATAAAATAATTAATAATTAATAATTTAATATTTTTTACTATATATTAATTTATTTTATTTTATCACTTTTTACCATTTTATAATTTTTTTTTATTTGAGTTATATGGAATGGATTTTTCATGGAAACAGTGGTTGGAGTTAAGTGAAATGATGAAGGAAATGATGAAGAGAGAGAAATAATTGATAAAATAAACATTTGATGAAACTACAATAGCAAGCAAATTTGAAAATAGTTTTGATGTTTACTGTAGCTAAAGTCCAAATATTTAAATTTTGACTAATACGTTGTGATAATATTTTGGGGTCTAATAGCTAAATAGGAGATGAATTTAGCATTTGAGTAATCCATTGAGGATGCTCTAAATCTTCATATTGAAATAGCTATTTTTTTATTATATAACAGTAAAATAATATAAAAATAATTTAACTATTCACATCAAATTTTCACAATAAATTATCCATTTATTCATTATATAATAATGAATAATTAACAATTAAAAAAATATTTCATTTTTTGTAATTATTAATTTATTTTATTTTATCATGTTTTACCATTCTACCTATTATATGTTAATTAATAATTATATTCTAATTAAATTATGTATTAAAAAATTAATTATTAATCATATTCTAATTAAATTAAATTACTAATTAATAATTAAAAAAATCTACTTATTCCTCATCCAACTATAGCAATTCTTTTTCACGTTCTTTCTTTTTATTTATTTAATATTTTGGTTTCTTCTACCGGTAGCATTGCTTTCCTGCATTTCTTTCCTTGTAAAAATCTAGTTACAAGAACAACCGTGTACTAATATGTGTACCAATCTAATGTGATTGAATAAAAAGTAGATTTTATTGAAAACAGTACTAATTTAAATTTTAAATATGAAGTAATCAGTTTTGGTACACAGATTAGTGCGCAGTTTTGTTTATATGTAGCATAACTCTTTTTACAATCCAATGTGATGTTATTTTAGGGTCTATTTGCTCAATATGGGATAGATTTAGCATTTAGCGAATCCAAGATGATGCTCTTAGTAGTCATGGCTCTCTCTTGGGATCCTGGCTTTGCCCAGGAAGCCCAGGAAGATGGGTTTGTCTCAGTGGGTTTCTATAGGCTTTCACCTTTCACCATCGGCTTCAAAAGGATGATACATGTACACCATCCAAACTCATGGAAAAGACAAAGAAACAAGTGAATGGCCGTGAGATGCTCGAAACACATCCCAATAATTCATATCTTGGATCTAGGGCCGAAGGGTTTGGGGAAACATTTCCTCCACGTAACAAAGTCCATGGTTTTCAAACTGGTGACAAATCATATATAATTCCCAACACCGTCTTGGATTGAGACAGTTGAATAGAAACTTGGAAATTAAATGTCCGAGTAGCAATGAATAAACTCAGAGCAGACAATGTGTAACCAAACTCATGTATAAGATATCGAAATAAATGAATTCAGCAAGGCACACTCAAAATCCATCCCTATTATACGTATCCTAAATCTTACTAAGAAGAAAGCAGGGTGGGGCCAAAGAGTTTGAGGAAACATTTCCTCCACGTACATATTTCATGGTTTTCAAAGAAGTGACAATCATAATCCTCAACTTTGCCTTGGATTGAGACAGTTGAAATAGAAACTCAGAATAAATTCTTGGTACATCTGCGAACCAATGAATACCCTCACCTCAAGGCATACAGTGTGTATCCCTCCACAAGCAACATCACGATGAACAAAAAACACAGTAATTATGTGATATAAGAGTGCGTATCTTATGGGAATGAATGAATATTCTTAAAAGAGGCATACACTTGTGTTGATTGTGCTAGGCTGATTGTTAGGACCAGTGGCTGGGGAACCAGCAATTGTGTCCCCTGGGGCGGGGGGACTTTCTACTGTGTGACACATTTATATTAAGAGTAATGTTAGATACAGTTTTAGGGTATGTAAGCTCTAAGCACTCAATTTGAAAAAAAAAATAGAGTCCACCATTAAAAAATAATTTTTTTCATGTAGATCCTAGATTTACTTATTTTTTTTTACAAAAGAAGTGGGTGGAACTTACACATCCTAAAACTGCAAACATCATTTATCTTATGTAAATTAAAATGAGATTGAAAAATCATAAAAATATTACTACAAACTATTTTTCTTATAGATCATCGACCTTAAATAATCTTTCTTGTATTTTAACTTTAGATTCCATATTAAAAAACTCAATATGGTATAACAAAAAATTTTGGGATCCATATTAATAAGTTTATTGTTTCTCCTAAACTTAGTTTTAATTTTAATTTTGAAGAAGCCACATTCTTGAAAATAGATAATATATTGAAATTAAACAAAAATTTGCGACTATAAAAAAAATAGGAGGGAGATATTTCTAGGTATATTAAAACTTCAAAAAATTTTAAAGATTATATAGAAATTTTGAAATTTTTTGGGAGGACCATTTTCTATATTTGTAGAATTATGTATAAAACGTCGGAGAGTAATTAATGTTTTCACAAAGTCCACCACCCCCCCCCCCCCCCAAGGACAACGTGGATCCGCCACTGGTTAGGACTCTCCACTTTATACTATGTATGTTTGCTTGAAAATGATATTTCATCTTGCCAAAAATAAAGAATATTGACGTACAAAATTAGCCTAAGCTTTATAAGTGATTCCGGATATTTCCTAATGTAACAAAGACAAATTCTTTTGGGGCAGGCAATGAAAGTGACCTTTTCTAGTTCAAGGCAGATATTATCAAAACTGCCCTAATAATGCCATGCAATGCTGGGTATCGAGGCATGACCTGAACGCTTATGAGGATGCCAGGGATTATGTTAAGTCCAACAACTATATATATGAGACCAGTGAAAGGCATACTGCATTGACCTCACCATTCTCAGCAGATTCTAAGCATGTTATCCAACATGGAGTATGATATGCGACAGGTGCATGGAACACACCTGAGCATCAGGTAAAGACCATCCTTTTTTTNCATCAGGTAAAGACCATCCTTTTTTTTTTCCTTCTGGCCCTCTGGGTCAGTAAATGTTGTATCTGCCTTATTGGTCAGATTATCAAGCTTCAGCATTTTCCTTGCTATGATTTGAAACCCGACATTCAAGATAGCAACACAATGGATCTCAAAAAGAAAATCATCAATAAATGGGACAAAGAAATATATTTAAATACTAGAGTTAAGGAAACTGTTATTGATTCTTTTCCAGGCACTTGCTTCGTTGTTCATCGGACATGGTTTGGGATGAGTCAACATCGTTAACAGTCATGAACATGCTCTTGGGGAGAGACTTCAGCCACTGAGATATCAATCGAGTACTTCTGATTCTCAAAGAATAAAGAAACCTCGTTATGAAGCCAAGTAAAGGGAAAAGGTATGACCAAACCTGAGATTTCTGAGAACCACATGCTGAAGTTGAAATTAATAGGCGAACAATATTACCATATTCCTTTTCCCAACTCTGATACTACAGCATGTTATATTCATTAGCCAGAATAAAAAACAAAGACAAAACTTTGACATGGGCATATGCCCCATGAACCTTAATTTGATCAATTAGTCCGGATGGTTCCATAAAATTAAAAAGTTTATCTCATCTTAATTCATCGTTACAATTTTTTCAAATTCTCATATAAAATATAATAATAAACAGTTTAAT
>QGSO01001287.1:0-70776 GCA_011037825.1 Carya cathayensis
ATTCTTCTGCCGAAGATTCACTTCCCTTGTGTGAGACTCTTGAACAATTCGTTGAAGTACAGACAATTTGTTCTTTAAGCCTTTCAACCTCATGGTTTTTGGCTTGTAACCCGCTGGGAAAAAACAACAATAGAGGATGAGTAGCGAGTTCCGAGACTCACCAAGTCGTAGATAGCATCGGAGTCTGACTTATTAGCCATGCTATTATTTTCTTGCTGCAACATGGCACCAATGAGCAGCTGCAGAAAGGACAGGAGGTTGAGGTGCTGAATACC
The DNA here is from genome assembly GCA_011037825.1 of Carya cathayensis. Lineage (NCBI taxonomy): Eukaryota > Viridiplantae > Streptophyta > Magnoliopsida > Fagales > Juglandaceae > Carya > Carya cathayensis. Next base: position 276 of record QGSO01001287.1, read on the forward strand.
TCATGGATGGATCTAGAGAAATGTTAGAAGAGTGAGCCATTGAGAAAAGAATTGAAAACTTAAGGCGAGAATGTTGAAGGAATGCAGATGAGTTATAGAGATGAGAATAAGTTTTGATGCAAATTGGATTAAGTTTAAGACTGATTTTATAGAGATAGCATAAAGAAGAAGACAAACTGTTATCTCTTCAAATCTTATTTAGTCAAAAGAAATACAAGATATGCTGGACACGTTTTGTCAGAAGTTTTCTTACTAAGCCAGCGAGATTAACAGTAGATTGTCCCTATTTCTCTAGTAAACGATGAACCTCTGCTGTTATCTGCCGATGATTGACCCTGTATCTGAATCCTTTCTCGTTCCAGCTCTTCTATTCTGGTTGCAGATCATAAGATACCAATCTGTGTAACAGCCCGCTAAAATTTAGCCTTATCTCCAAAAATAAAAAAATAAAATAAAATAAAAAAATATCTGTTGTGAGGTGTATTGAAACATAAATGATTAACACACACTTCTGGCATTTTTGTGAAATTTGAGTATCTTGGTGGAGTAGTTGAGCGGAATTATTTTGTGAAGATTTATTTTCAACCCTAAGCATAGAGCATGACTTATGATGCATCACATTTTGTTGAAGAGTGACTTGAAACACCGGGATGCGATATTTACAGAAATGAGAATTAGTATGATTTATATAGAATGAAGGGCAAGTTTTGAAAGAACATTTTGCACATGCTTACACTCGTAGTGTTCCTCACTAATGTTCATTGATTTAAAATAGGAGAAGTAAACTGCAGGACTACCGAGCCATGCCAAAAAGAAAAGAAAAGAAAAAAAAAATGTGAAAAAAAAAAGACGAAGAAGAAATAAAGGCGGCTTAGTGAACTTTCCTAAGTAAAAAGGGCTAGAAACAGTTACCCAAGACTTTGGGGGTTGAGTGTCCAACCTTTAAAAACAGAGCTGGCGTGAAAACTGCTAGTCCCTTAGGCTTTGAGGTAGTTAGAATCAATAATGATTAATCTTAAGGTTGAAAAATCCTTTGATAAATCATGCTTATTAATGAGGAACACACAGAGGTTTAGCCACACACACATATCTGAGTTCTAAGACATTTGCCCCAATTCTATGTGAACAATTGTTGAGATTTTTCTTGTGGATACAACTCCTGGTGTTGAGTAGTCACGAATCAATTTTTTGTGAGAATTCAGAATTATGCTTGATTGTTTTCGTTTGAATTTCGAGCTTTATGCAATGTTCATCTCAATTAATTTTCACTATTTTGCTCAAGGATTAGCAAAAAGCTAGTTGGGGGGTGTGTTTGAGCTGAAAAATTGCATATTTTAGCTATTTAAAACCAATTTATTTCAACTTCTTCGTGACATTATTATTGGTTTTAGATAGAAAAATAGTTAATAAGCATAAATTCGAATTGTGATTTTTAATTGATTAATATTATGTTTATGCTTAATTTTATAACTATGATTTAATTGAAAAATATTTCCTCACATATATAATATATTTTTAATAATCTATTTTTTTTTTTTTTATTTCGAGTGTTATTTCTTTATTTGCAGTATAAATAAAATTCACGAGATCCGGATCTGACCAAAAGCGCATGCTTTACGAGTCTCTGAAAAAGATAAAATGTTGAGGTGAACATCGGCAAAGCAGACCAAAAAAATGAAAGAAAGCCGAAATGAAGAAAGACGAAGAGCTGCATGTGATGTAGTCAACAAGCCACACCACCGAAAAGAAAAGAAAATGAAAACGTGAAAAGAAAGACAATACATGTATATTTGGGTCAATGTTTTCGGCTTGAGAAAACTTCCAACCTCTTTAATTTCTTGGCTGGATGGACAGAAATGAATGGAAAGAATCGTGATGACTTCGGACGTATACGGAAAGGAGGGAGAGAATTTTTGGAGGTAATTGATTGAAGGGAATTGGCTAGAGTAATTTAAGGGGCTGGAGTCAGGGTCAAAGAAGGGGTACGTGAGGAGTTTGGCACAGGCAGATATATATACATATATATTGCTGGACAACGTGGGAGGAGTTGGTGTTGACTTGTGGAGTTTGTGAGTAGTAAGACAGAGTTGAACGTGACTTGATTGAAGAGAGCTTTCGGTGAGCTAGTGGGAACTGGTTTTACGGAAAGAACAGCAGCCATTTTTTTTAGAAACCAGGAGAGTTTTTACGGAAAGCCAAAGATAGAGGGAGCCGAAAAAGAAGAAAAAGACGTAGACGTTCAAGGGGAATTTGTTTTACGTAAGAAAAAAAAAAAAGAAGAAAAGAGACGTGGGAGAGTTTACGGGAGAAAACGAAAAATCTGGGTGGAGGAAAGTTTACGAAACTTACGGAGGAAAACAAAACAGAAAAGAAAAAAAAACAGAGTTTACGTCCAAGGGGAAGTGGGACGTTCGGAGAGTGAATATAAAAACCAGAGAAAAGAAAAAATTGAGGGGGGGACTTCCCCTCTTGGCCGGAGTGAGACTTGGCTGGGAGGTGGAAGGGACATTCGGTTAGGAGGTTTTTACAGAAGGAAAAAAAAAAGAGAGAAGGAACGGGGGAGAGAGCAGTTTACGTAGAGTGACCTGGACTCTTGGAGGGAGAAAAACGAAGGTGAAGAGGAGAGAGTTATTTTCGAGTGAAAAACCAAGTAGTCTGGGGATGGACAAAAAACAGAAACGGAGGAGGAAAAAAAAAAGAACAGGGAGCAGAGGTTTACTAAAACAGAAACTGGTTTCACGTTTTGCTCTGTTTTTGGGAGGAAAAACAGAGATTTTCAGGAGGGAGCTCATACGGAGACGAACCAGGAACGTTGAGGACTGGTTGATGTAGAACACAGGAGGTCTTGCCAGCTGGGCGTGCGTTTGATGCTGGCCAAAACATGCAACGGAAGAAGCAGCTAGCACACCGAATAGAAGTTTTATCTGTCGAAGTAGTCTACCAAGGATGGTTTCATTTCTTACGGACGGAAAGGGAGTGGATGTTCTGTTCTAGCTTCATGAGAGTGGACGTAGAAACGGGGTGAGCTTTTACCTATCTGTGTAGCTGATTAGATCGAAAGATGTGTGCTTAGGGTACCATAACCCTAAGTTAACTGTACCACTAAGATATCTAAGAATGCGCTTAACTGCAATTAAATGTGATTCTTTTAGAGATGATTAAAAGCGTGCACATAAGCACACACTAAACATAATATCTTGTCTACTAGCTGTCAAATATAATAAGCTACCAATCATACCTCGATATACCTTCGAGTCAACTGGTTTATCGGATTAATCTTTATCAAGTTTAGTAGATGGGCTCATTGGTGTTCCAGTTTCCTTAGCACCTTCCATCCCAAACTTCTTCAGCAATTCCTTAATATATTTTGATTGATTGATGAATGTCCCACTTTTTGCTTGCTTAATTTGCAATCCGAGAAAGAATGTAAGCTCTCCCATCATGCTCATTTCAAATTCTTCCTGCATAGTCTTAGCAAAAACTTGGCACATATTTTCATTAGTAGCACCGAATATTATATCATCAACATAAATCTGAATCAAAAGAATATCATCATTTTCATATTTAATGAAAAGAGTTGTATCAATTTTTCTTCTTGAAAAATCTTTTTCAATCAAGAAACCACTAAGTCTCTCGTACCAAGCTCTAGGAGATTGTTTGAATCCATATAGCGCTTTTATGAGTTTGAAAACATGATTTGAAGAAATATGATTTTCAAAACCTGGAGGTTGCTCAACATATACCTCTTAATTTATAAAACCGTTTGAGAAAGCACTTTTAACATCCATTTGAAAAAGTTTGAAATCTTTATAACAAACATATGCAAGTAGCATTCGAATAGCTTCTAATCTTGCGACTGGTGTATATGTCTCATCATAATCGATTCATTCTTCTTGATTGAAACCTTGGACTACAAGTCGAGCCTTATTTCTAGTAATGACTCCGGACTCATCTTTCTTGTTTCTAAAAACCCATTTTGTTCCAATAATAGTATGATTTTTGGGTCTAGGAACAAATGTCCAAACATTATTTCTTTCAAATTGATTAAGCTCTTCTTGCATAGCTATAATCCAAGATTCATCAAGAAGTGCTTCATCAATATTTTTAGGTTCAATCTGAGATAGAAAAGCAGTATGATTGCAAATATTTCTAAGAGATGATCGAGTACTTACACCTCGAGAAGGTTCTCCCAGAATTTGTTCCACTGGATAATCTTTCACAAATTTTCACTGTTTGGTTGCATCTTGTATTAAATTTTGATAATCTTTCTTGATGTCTCCATGTTGGACTTCCTCTATTTTGTTCTCTTTGTTGAGATTGAGATTTTTCGTATTATTTATACCTTCTGTTTCTTCATCAATGGATTTCTTGGAGAGTAGAGAATTAGATTCATCAAATACTACATGCATAGATTCTTGTACAGTCAAAGTCTTTTTATTGAATACTCTATAAGCTTTACTATTAGTAGAATATCCGATAAAGATACCTTCATCAGATTTTTCATCAAATTTGCCTAAATTATCTTTGTCATTCAAAATAAAACATTTGCATCCAAATACATGAAAGTAACCAATGTTGGGCTTTTTCTCATTCCAAAGCTCATAGGGGGTTTTATCTAATTTAGACCTTAGCATAACTTTATTTATAACATAACATGTAGAACTTACCGCTTCGGCCCAAAAATAACTAGGCAAGTTGTTCTCATTAAGCATTGTTCTTGCCATCTCTTGAAGAAATTTATTTTTCCTCTCTACTACCCCATTTTGTTGAGGAGTTCGAGGAGCAGAAAAATTATACACAAAACCATTTTCATCACAAAATGTTTCAATATTTTTATTAACAAACTATTTTCCCCTATTACTTCGGATACTTGAAATAGTATAACCCTTTTCATTTTAAATTCTCTTGCATAACTTGGTAAAGGCATTATGTGCCTCTTTATGAGCAAGAAAGATGATCCAAGTATATATAGAGAAATCATCAACAATAACAAAAGCATAATATTTTCCTCCTAGACTTGTAACTCTATTTGGTCCAAAAAGATCCATGTGTATCAGTTGCAGTGGTCTGGTAGTGGAAATATGTTTCTTGGTTTTAAAAGAAGTTTTTGTTTGTTTACCAAATTGGCATGCATCACAAATTTTGTCTTTAATAAAATTTGTCTTTGTTAAACCTCTCACAAGATCATTTTTTAAAAGTTTGGAAATAAGTTCCATGTTGGCAAGACCTAGTCTTCTATGCCATACCCAATTAGTTTCATTTTGAACTGAAAAACAAATAGCATTTTGTGAGGTAATTTCTTCAAAATCAATTGTATAAACATTGTTACTTTTAAAAGCAATAAAAAAAATATTACAATCATGATCATTCAAAATAATGCACTTATCCATTTTGAAAGTAACTGTAAATCCTTTATCACATAATTGACTTATACTCAACAGATTATGTTTTAGACCTTCAACAAGTAGAACATCTTCAATTATGAGAGAAGATTTATTACCAATTTTACCTACTCCCACGATCTTCCCTTTCGAGTTGTCTCCAAAAGTCACGTGTCCTTCTTCTTTAGATCTAAAATCAAAGAACTTAGTCTTGTCTCTCGTCATGTGTCTTGAACATCCACTATCTAAAAACCAATTGTTTTTGCTTGTAGAGGATTTCATTCATACCTATAAAAACAATTAAAATGATTTTTGTTATTACCCAAGTTCTTTTGGTCATTTATTTATTAGTATTAGAATAAACAAGATTTTTAGGTACCCATATGACCCTAATAGTCATTATATGCTTTCTTCTAATAGGACAAACATGATAATTATGACCATTTTTATTACAAAAATTGCAAATAGCATGTGACATATATAAAGATTTTGTGTGATTATAATAGTATGCTTTTTTGACAAACTTATTATGAAAAGAATTTTGAATATTGGACTTTGATGTAGAAGGATTATCAAAGAAGTTTTTATAAGGTTTATATTTTTGTTTTGGTATATATCTCAAACCTGCATTGTCAAAAACACATCTTTGACTACCAAGAAGTTTTTCAAAATTTCTTTTTCCATTTGTAAAGTTTTCATCAATATTTTCTAAATCAATTTTATTCTTTTTCAATTCAAGATTTTCATCTTTCAAAACAATACTTTATTTTCTTAAAATATCAATTTCGTTTGTTAAAGAAGAATTTTTCTTTTTCAAAGCAGTATACTTGATACCCAATTTTTCAAATTCCTCATATACCTCTTCTAAAACATTTTGCAATTCTTCATATGAAAGATTTTCAATATTATCAAGATTTGTTACCTCAATGTTATCTTTAGCCATAAGACAAAGATTTGTTGATTCTCTATTACTTGCTTCACTATCTGAGCTACTTGAATCATCATCCCATGTAGCTTTCATTGCTTTATTGCCTTTGTTTCGATCTTTCTTTAGCAGAGGACAATCTGGCTTGATATGACCAGGCTTATTGCATTTATAACAAATTAAAGTGTCATTTTTACCTGAATCTTTCTTGGAAAACTTTTTGAAGGATTTCCTCGGAGGAGTTTTATTTTTCTTTAAGAACCTCTGAATTCTTCTTGTTATCGTTGCAATTTCTTCATCTTTGTCATCATTTTCCTCATCTTCATCACTTTCACTTTCATGAGGAACAACTTTAAGTGTCAAGCTCTTCTTTGGCTTTCCGTTTTCTTCTCCTCTTTTCAATGTGTACTCATGGGTGATAAGTGACCCGATGAGTTCATTCACTTCGAACTTCTTAAGGTCTCTAGCTTCAAAAATCGCTGTCACTTTTGATTCCCAACGTTTTGGTAGAGAGTTGAGAATTTTTCTTACCATCTCCACTTTGGAATAAACTTTGCCAAGATCTGTCAAGCTATTTATGATGTTAGTAAAACGAGTATGCATACTAGAAATAGATTCATCATCATTCATCTTAAACATTTCATATTCATGAGTAAGAATATAAATTTTTGATTCATTGACTTGAGAAGTTCCTTCATAAGTAACTTTTAAGTTATCCCAAATTTCCTTTGCCGTAGCGCAAGTCATTACTCTATTAAACTCATTACCATTGAGAGCATTATATAATAAATTCATAACAGTTAAATTCAAAGTATAAAGTCTATCGTCTTCACGATCAAACTCATCTTCTTCCTTTTTGACCTTTACTCCATCAACCACTTTTGTTGGAATATAAGATCCATTTACAATACATTTCCAGATTTCTCGACCTTGAGCCTGAAGGAATATTCTCATTCTAACTTTCCAGAATGAGTAATTGTCTCCACAAAAGAGTGGAGGTCGACTGCTAGATTGACTTTCACCGAATGAAGCTGCAATGTTAGCCATAAGATCTTAACTCAAAAGATAGTTAATCTTATAACAGAGCTCTAGCTCTAATACCAATTATTACTGATCATAGGCTGCACCTATGTCACCTAACAATTGTACCTACCAGACTAGCCAGCCACCGTCTCTACCGGTGCACCATCACTCATGGTCGGAGAGTCTTACTTCGATGACATAGTCACAAGCGAGAGTTCCCATGAGTGATCTGCCTATATGAACAGTACAGGTCAACTAGCTCTGATACCAATTGTTGCCCAAATGACTAACACAAGAGGGGGGTGAATTGAGTTATATTTAAAAAATTAACAATTATAAATCAAATATATAATATAAAATATATAAAAAATAAGAAACAGAAATAAATATAAAGAGTAAGGGTAAGAGAGAAGAAAACTCAATATGTTAACGAGGTTCGGCCCCACTGCTTACGTCCTTGCCTTAAGCTACCCTTTGAGAATCTCCGAATTCACTATTCAACCTCCTTTAAGTAGAGATAGAAACCTATTACACATTTGAACAACACCGCTACAAAGGATCCGTGTAGAACATCCTCTACACTTGCAATCGCCTTACAAGTGGTGATTCAACTATTCCCTGTGTAGAACACTTTCTACACGCACAAGGGTTATACACACCCTTTTACTAATACAAGAATTGATAGTGGGTAGGTTATCAGAAAACACTCCTCAATGAGTGAAATAAGAACAATATAGCACAAACTATATCTCTCAAAATAAACAAGGGTTAAGGCTCAATGCTTAGAGAAGAGAGAATGAAAGTTTTGAATGAATATTGTATGCTCTTGGTGTTGTGAATGTGAAGTTCTCAAATGATCTATTTATAGGCATATGAGATTTCATATTCAAATTTAAAAAGATTCACATGTCAAAAACATCATCATTCACTTTTCAAAAATTTCAAACTTAATCTTTTTACTTTTTGCATGTGACAAAAGGAGCACACTTTACTTTTCAAAAATTTCAAACCTAATCTTTTACTTTTTGTATATGACAAAAGGAGCACACTTTACTTTTCAAATTTTTCAAACAAAGACATATTCCTTTTGCATAAGTCAAGAAAAGCATCAATCATTTTTAAAAATATTCAAATAAAACATGCACATATGAAAGATGACAATCAATCATTTTTAATATTTTCAAAATTCAAACCTTTAATCATGTCATACACATGTGAAAGATGATAATCAATCATCTTTCAAAATTTTCAAATTTAATTTTTAAAATATTCATGCACATGTGGAAAATGTATTTTAATGCTTTATGATAAAATATTAATTTTGAGCCTTAATCCTAATTTCGAATTTTTAAGAGATTTACAACATTACTCTATGACTTTAATGTGAACTTGTTCCCTTCTTGCTCATGCTTGGTTCCTTGATGTGCTTGATTCCATTGTGTGGACAACTTGAGCTTAAGACTCCTTTATTCTTTGAATTTATTTGTTATCATCAAAATCCATGTGTAGATTTATAATTATACGAAACTTGAAACCTTGGGTTCAACAAGCACATATAAGTCACCATCTCTCTTACCAGTTGTCACCATCCTTCTCATTTGACAATTCTGGATAGAAAAAATGTTATTAGTAAATGTAATAGAGAGGAAAATCATATGTTACTTTACCAATTGACAGGATATTTTTGGTTAGGCGAGGAACAACTAATACATCCAATAAAACAAGCATAGGAGTAGGAGAGATGGTACCAGTGTGGGTAATGGGTAGGGAAGCACCATTCCCTACAATTACACGATCCTTACCCGTATAATCACTTGCTTGATCCAAGTGGGAGAGGTCTGGTGTCATGTGGGCTAAGGCCCCTGTGTCCAAGTACCAATCATTGGATACGGGCCCATTAAGAGAACAAGAGGCGTTAAAAGCCTCAGTGAGATGGGCTGTGTTGCCGAAAGCATCTCCTCCATGTGCATACCTCTAGTTGCACTTGTCAGCATAGTGCCCTTCTTGCCGACAGATTTGGCAATGCGGCAGACGGCGTCCCTATTCGGAGTTGGAACTACCATTGCCACGGTTGGAAGAGTGATTTTGGCTCTATTGATGTCGATTTGAGTTCCATGAAGATGAACGAGGTGGGCCGCAATTGTTGACTGTGAAGGCAGCAGGTGGTGAACCAGAAGATTCAAGAGACTTCTAGAAGAGCTTCAAGCTTTCAGCCTTGGAGACCAAATCGGTGAAAGAAGGTAGGGGCGTTTAGGCCATTTGGGCGGTGGAGAAACTGGTGAACCCAGAACCCAGTCCTTAGAGGAACCAATGAACCTTATTAGTATCATTGACGGGTCTTCTGATGGCATGAAGTTGATTGCACGGGGCCTTGAACGTGTGAGCATACTCTGTTGCAAATCGCGTCCCACGTTTCATCAGTTGAAGGTCGTCCTTGAGACGAATTTCTCTGGCTTTCGATCGGTGACTCGATCGGTGACTGAAGGTATTTTCGAGTGCTAACAAGACTTCACATGAAGACGAGAGGCCCACAACATCGGCCATAGCTTCCTCCATAAGGGAGAAGAGCAAGAGACTCAAGAGGCGTTGATCAGTATTCTTCCACGCCAAGTGTTTGAGGCTTAGCGTCTGAGAGCCAACAAGGTCAAAACGTGGAGGAGGTTGAAGAGTTCCATCCACATGTCCGAGTAGTTCTTGGCTTTCAAGGAGAGGGAGAAGCTGACTCTTCCAAATGATATAATTGGAGGATAAGAGTTTTATGGTTACCATGTGAATTGTGGTGTTGAAAGGGAGAAGAGTGGGTGAGGTGTTTTCGGCCGCCACTGAAGCAAGAGGGATCGATGGAGGCTAATCCGAGAGGGCTGCTGATATCATGTAAAGATTTGAGCAAAACCACCACACACAATCGTGGTGAGTATTTCTTGTATATATTGTCAATTACAACTGTATAAGAATAATTACAAATAAACGTTATAAATACTGATTACAATAAAATGAAAAAAAAAAAAAGAATTAAACTGTACAAATGAATCGTCTAAAATTAATGTCAATATGTCAAGCCGAGTATTAAAGTAACGTATCCTTAACAATAAGTTGGCCGGATTCCACAACAACATAATCATACAAACACACTCAATTTTTGCAGTAAAACTGAAACTCTTGGAACTTATGGGGTAAAACAAGCTAAGTTCCTGCATGCAGTATACAAGCTTGCTTTGTGCCTTTTGGTGCTAGCTATGTCGATTGCTGGTATCTCGAAATTAAGGAATCTGCGTTTGCAATGTAACAAGAATCCGAGGTAGAAATCAAATTAAGTTACAGGACAAATCAAATCCTCCACCTTTAAAGGTCTGTCCTTTAGAGTCAAAGGTAGAAATAACAGCCATAGACAGAGAGGGAGATGCGCCATGGCTTTTCTTTTTCAGTGGGCCTAGAGCAAATTCTCTGTGAACCAACTTTATTCCATCAACTCTATTATAACTTACATTGGGTGCAAGACACTTGCATCTAAGCCTAGCCCATATATGGTTGTGTGTCAACACAAATATTAGCAAGCCATTGGGATTTGTGTAGCCCATTCTATTTTAATTGGGCAGGTAAATATCAACCGCCATCAAACACAATAGAGATTTTTATTTTTATTTTTATATTTGATCTCAATGCAAAGAAAATGGACGATGAGTAAATAAAATAGAGATGTTTTATCTATATAGAAATTTTATTAAAAAAAAACTTAAAAATTGATGTGGTGTATGATATAAGATATTAAATTGTAAAATTTTTTAATATAAAGTAAATTTCATGTATTATATCAGACTATGTCAGTTTGTGAAATTTTTTTATAACATTTGTTTGTTCACTTCTCAAGAATTAAAATGGAAATGCATACTAGTTTGTTCACATCAACTTATAATCAAATAATACTCTTAAATTACTCGTAACTGATTGAATCAAAGGCTCAACGAATTGAGATTTTTGTATTGAGTTATATATATATATTATTTCGAGACAAAGAGACAATTTATGATGAAGAGGATGACCTCCAAAGTGAATGATTTGAAGTTCTTTAAAGTAGAATCATGTAGTACTACCAAACAAGAGATAAAGAACAAAGCTTCTTCTTTTTTTTTTCTTTTCTTTTAATAAATTAATTAATTGGGATATATACTCTTTTATCTTCAAAGGTCAACGTCCTTTGTCCTTTGTATTTTCACATTAAGAATTCTTTATAAACAAACATGAAGAAAAGTCAAAGGAAGTTCTTAATACTTTTGAAACAGACCTAATTCCTACGTCTATATATAATGAATATTGCGGGTTTAGCAAGCAAAGCATACCGAAGAAAATTCAAATTGTTGAATCCAAAAAGCTGGCTAGGGTTTTTGTTTTTTTTATTATTATTATTCTTTGTACATGCATATATAATAGTCCCCAAGCAGCTTTTTCTCTATAAGAAGCTTCAGACTGAATTTCAAGTCTTTCGAATATATAGCAAACAATTCCAGCTTTGTCCCACCAAAACTCAACGAAATCCAATAATATAATTTCTTCTAGAAAATTAGGTGCTTGATGATTAATTAAAGGTTTTCTCGTGCCTCAGTTTTCTATCTGTCTCTTTGGGGTACCATATTCCCCTCATGTATGAAAGAACCTAACTTCTTTTTGAAATTGTCCAATATTCTTTCGGCCGTCAATTTAGGCCGGTTTGTAAAGTTTAACTTTTCATATATCATACATGTATCTATATATGTATGTATGTGTGTGTGGGCGTGCGCGCAATTAAATTGTAAATACAATCGGTCGGACAGACTCAGACCTATAATATATAAAAACTATTATTTGTGGTCAGTTATTGGTTATGAAAATTATTAACTATTTTCTATTAAAATGAGTCAATTCTCATTGTAAATAATTATTTTCGTTACAAATATTTATTTTTAGTATAATCGGCCTCCACTTGAAAAAGAAAAAAAAAAAAAGGATCTAATTATAGATATTAGTGGTGCTTCTGCATGATGAGTTTGTACGTCATGTAGTACTCTAATTAGCTCAATTAATGCAGAATCCAAAGTCTTCTAATGGCTAATACGTAGAAAAGCTTTGATGTCTAAGTTGGTCTGAAATAGATTATATATCATTTTTATAATTTATATATTTTTACAATCCCATTTTAAAAAGAGATATTTTTATAAATTGACTAGACTTTTATAATTATTTATGATTTTTTTTTAATAAGAACTACCCTTTATAGTTTATATATTTAGAATATGATCATGAGTTATAAAAATATTATATGTTTATATTTTACTATATAACTGCGTCAAATGTCCTAAATACGACGTCAAAGGTGGCGTACCTATGTCAATCGATCGAGTCATTTTCCACTGACTTTTAAAAGAGCATACTAATATATATTAATACACAAACATCTTTAATTTTAGGATTATTTATATAACCATATTTTAAAAGTAACTAGGATATTTATGTAAATTTATTTTATAAAAATGAGTTTTGTTATACACAGTCATTTTTTAATATTTTTTATATATTCTACTAATATGATTGGTCAAATTAATTATTTTATATTAAAAAGAATGACGTAATCAATCACATTAATAAAAAATATACAAAAATCACTATAAATAAAATTTTACTTCGAAAATAGGAAAATACTAAGAAGAACGAAGGTTTGCACCGAAGAAATGCAGTAGTACCCATCAAGATCAAACCTTATAAAGAGGAAAAGAAAATGTAGTACCATGTACGACGTTGTCTGTCTCTTTACCCATGCTAGCTAGCTAGCTAGGTAATTGGCAATTCATCGAGTAAATTAAGAACAAGCTGGAACAAAAAGAACATCAATTAAAACAATCAACGATAAAAGTGAAAACCAAGTGACGACGATCTTTAGAGGAATATAATTGCATCAAAATCATTACAATATTATTAATTCACATATAATATAAATAAGTTGGCCGCTAATCATGCCGCAGCTTCTCATTATAATTTATAAACAAAATGACAAACCAAGCTAGCTAACTCATCCACCTTGACTTGCACCAATTCACTATTCTCATGTCGTTTCTTTAAGCTTACAACATGCTTTCTGCCACACTCTTTTGATTTGATTTGATTTGATTATATATATCATTCTCCACAAGTTTATATTTTTTTTTATTTTGCATAAGTTAATCTTATATATATATATATATGCCAAGCTTGACAAAACGATATTAATTTCATTAAGTCACGATATCAGTGCCACGTTGGTACCCTAATCGATTCAAATTTAGACAAGTAATCAAGTTTTAGTACTTAACTCAAATCCTTTATAATCATCATTCATATAAATAGACTCAAAAAATAATGTTACTAGTAGTACTACGTACACAACTTGTTGGTGGGTATACGTAACATCCAACAAAAGTTCAACATATTAATTACAACATCTATATCTCATCTCTTTTTATTTTTTCTTCATCATCTTTGGAAATATATATATATATATATATAGTAGAAAAATGAGACTTAAAATTCTCCCTGCATGATGCATGTGAATTAGACATCAATAATAAAATATCTGTTGTGTCTATATATGTATACACATCAATCTCATACCCCCAAAAAAAAAACCACCCAACTTTTTATAAAAATAAAATATTTCTTTTTTTTTTCTTCTTAATATATATATATATATATATAGAGTTCTATTACATATAATTACTTTTGCGTATTCTTTAAGTACTCTACTAATGTGATTAATTAAAACAGTTCTTTTATATTAAAAAATAGTGACTTAGCTAATTACATTAGTAGAATGCATAAAGAATACGTAAAAATATCTGTACATAAGATTTTATATATATATATGCCATATATATACATAATATTCAATCATAATTAGCATATAATTAATTAATTACAAGAAATGATCTGGCCATCACCCAATTTATAAGTACTTGGTGTTCTAAGTATTATGTTGTTTGGTGTGATTAGCTAGCTAGCTTGTAGGTTGGTAATTAATTAATAACAACTTAAAATTAGGATGGATGCCGTCTCACTCCTATCAGGGGTTGGAGATATCCCAAACCTAGCTAGGTAGGTTTTCCATCAACATCATGCCGCTTACGGACTCCAGCCAGCTAGCAAAATCTCTTCTACGTACAACTGCCGACAAATAGATGTGACTATCTAATACGTAATACCCACAGAGTTATCATCCAGTTTATAAAATATTTATATGTATATTTATTTTCGAGTTTCATCTTCAAAGAGATTAAATTAATTTGAGTAATAAGAATATATAAGTAATATTCTAAACTACTATGTATAATTGTTTTATTATCCACGTGACTTCTATAATAAAATTTGATTTGTAAGTTTTAAATTTTAAAATTTATTTTTTAAATTAATTTATATTTTATAAGTGTTTTATTAAATAAAATTTATACACTGACTTAATAATAAAATTTTTCTTAATTAATATTGGATGAAATAATATACGGCATATCAATTTTTACGAGTAAGAATTAAAAAATTATAATGTTTATATATATATATATAAACTTAGATATTAAAAAGGGAAAAGTAGATATAAATTTATATGAGATATACAAAGTTAGGTAAACTAATTAATTTCATAATTTGTGTCCTTTGTAACCGAAAGGGAAAATGTTATTTCCACTTTTAGAAATAAGGAAAAAAGAAGAAATGTGAAGCTTCAAGAAATCGGTGAAGCAGCAAAAAGGAAATATGAGAGAGATGATATGCTAATTGACACGTGTCACGACTTAGTACGCAGAATATGACGTGTACGGCTGTACAAGTCAGTGCCCGTGCGCCGTCCTTCACGTCCATACCATGCTTTCCTACCTATAAAGTTTGCTATACGTACATGATCAGTATTTTTGCAAGATTGTTGGCGTATATCCACCACCGTCAATCATTCCTCCCATTATAAATTTATATAATTTATTAAATTTATTTTATAATTACATCCATTTGTTAGATCATTTTATGATTAAAATATTTTTTAATCATTATTTTTGCTCATGTAAATTTTTCAACCAACATAAAATACTCAGCAAGTTAATATCATAATTCTACTTTATGCGTTTATCACATTCTTACTCAAAATCTTGGCTCAAATCTAATCAAAATATAGAACTTAAAACTAATCTTTTTGGACTTGAATTGTATGCTATAAAGATTAGTATATGTCAAAAGATTATCCATCAAAACTTATCACACACCAATGGTTCCTTTATGTTCATTGGCTTTGGTTTTCTGTTAGATGGTTACTCTTAATCAAAAGCCTATATAGCAATGCCACTAAGCATTCTTTGAATTTTCAACTCTTCATTTTTGTTTGTTGATGATGGATTTAGTATAAAAGCTTTCAAATAACAGTACTTCTGATTTAAAGCTATAAATGACAGAGATGAGAATTGGAAGTGGGGAGGCCGAATAATTGAAGAGATAAGAGGAATGTTAATCAACAGACCTCATTGGTTAATCACTCATACGCATAGAGAGGCCAATAACGCTGCTAACTTTTTAGCAAGATTTGCTTTAAACATTGATGAAGATTTAATATGGATGGAAGAGGGCCTTGAGGGACTGTATAGTTTGATTTTACAGGACAAAGCTGTAATTGATAGCTCTTAATGAAATACATAAATATGTTTTGATAAAAAATAAATAAAATACAAATAACAGTACTACTCTTGTAAGATTTTAGGTTAGCAAACAACTCATATAATAAACAAATCAAGTTGAAAGTACTTGGACTTAATGAATTTTAAGAGCCTTATCGAGCTATTTTATTTATTTAGAAAAATAATTTATATAGTCTTAAGATACGTAAATTTTGTATAATTTATTTAAAAATAATGAATAAATATGAAATTTATAAAAAAAAATTAATTCATTATTCATATGCCTGTACGTACTCAACAAAAACTCCGTTACTATAATTACATACGAAAAAATAATATATAAAGGAAGCTTTATTTTATTTTATTTTATTTTATATAAAATATATATAATAAATAAAAGTTTTTAACATTAAAAAGTAATCTCGAAAAAACAAAACAGCTTAGGACCTTTGGTGGAATGAATGGTAAAGTTGGAGAATCCGAGAATTATTTGTACCAAAAAGTATATAGGGTTAACATTTATTAAAGCTAGATTCAGATAATGAATGGCAAAGGATAGGGAAAAATAGTAGTGGTCTGTGCCTCTGTGGTCGGGTCCCATCTTCACCCTTCACGCGTACCCCACCAGCATTCTAGATTGCAATATCTTTCCAACACGTGTGAACTCTCAGAAGTCATCACTCTTCCACATGTCCCGACCACAAGCATACACATTTTATCTACCAATAAAAAAACCATTATTTTAATAAATAATTTTGTAAGCTTATAAATTATTTAATAAAAAATATGATTTATTGTTATATATTTAAAATCTTAATTAATAAAAAATATGATTTATTGTTATATATTTAAAATCTTAATTACAAAATAAATATGATTGACACCATGAATAGCAAAATTTATTATAATTAATTATTTTTGTCCTGATAATTAGAGCCGATATTGGAGTGATAGCAGGTCCATCTTTTTGCTCACATTTCCCAACCACTACCTTTCCCACCTATATAACCCGGGCCCCGGCCCCAACCCTCCACAGTTTCCGCCATTTCAACCAAACTCTCTCTCTCTCTCTCTCTCAATCTCAAGTGCCGGAGCGTCTGCAAAACAGAGTTGTATCAGAAGCGGAAATAGTTAGCTATCGAGTTCCAAATGCAGGGGGGTTCAGTGGTCTCGCTCTCTCCCAGCTTCAACAGTTACTCCCCCGGAAAACTCGCTGAGATCGCCGCCAGAGTCGTGGAGGAACTTCGCCAAGAAGCCGACTCCGACACTAATATATTTCCCTGGGCTACAGAAAACCCCCCTATTTCATCTCGAGTTATCTCAAACGCTGAACCTCCTCAACGACAACAACAAGAAGACAAATCCAATTACAACGGCGAGGACGAGGATGGATACGAGGACGGAGACGACGATTTTGAGTTCGCGTTTGTTTGCAGAGAGCCAGACTCGTCTCCTATCTCTGCCGATGAGATTTTCTACAACGGCCAGATCAGACCCATCTACCCAATCTTCGACCAGAGCCTACTCGTTAACGATTCCCGTACAAGCACTGATTCTTCAAACACCTCGAAGCTTCGTCGTCTTCCTCTGAGAAGGCTCCTGACAGAGGAGCGAGAACGAGAAGAAGCCCGCGAGCCAGCGTCTTGCTCATCCTCCGAAGCCGACGAGCTCGATGGAATCCCAGCCGGAACCTACTGCGTGTGGGCCCCAACAAAACCACCAGCCGACGTTGCACCTTCTTTGCCCAGTAACTGCAAGAAGAGCAATTCGACCGGCTCTTCCAAGAGATGGAAGTTCCGGGACCTTCTTTACCGGAGTAACAGTGACGGGAAAGATACGTTCGTCTTCTTGACGCAGAGCAAGAGAACAGCGGTAAAGAAAATGAACGAGGCGTCACCGGAAAGTGGGAAGAAGGGGAATGCAGTGAAGGAAGGAGATAAGAGGTCCTTGCCGTACCGGAAGGACTTGGTAGGGTTCTTCTCTAACGTCAATGGACTGAGTAGGAGTTTGCAGCCTTTCTAAAAGATTGAAACTTTGAAAAGTAATTTGAGTGTGACAAAAATGAGAGGTGGGTCGGTCGGTTTTGTGAATCAAAACCCATCCTAGAAAACACAAAACATATATACTATATAAGATTTTCGATGTTTCTCTCTATTTTAATTTTTGGTTTAGTTTTGTGTAAATATTTATGTTGAATTTGAGTGTTCTTCGTATAATGGTTAATTTTAATGGTGTTGATCTTATGTTTTATGTATTGCATGTATCCCTCATCTCGAACAATAAGCACTCTTTTTTTAGATTGTGTTAAAAGGTTGATAATTTTGCAAGTAGAGGTTGAGTCCTCTATTTCTATGGAGTATAAGGGAAAGTATGAGGTTGAGTTAATAGAGTATTGATGTAGTTTCAAATGGTTGATGCGAGAATATTTTAACATAATATCTAGTCATAAATATAATTTTTTTTTTTGAAAAATGATATTTTCTTTAAAAAAAAATTCTCTCTTATAATGGTTAATTGATCCATTAGAATAGGCATCCTTGGTTATAAATTGTATCCATAAAATGGTTCCAATCTTCTAATTATGGTAATATTCTTAATGACCTCTTTGAAAAATGTCTTTATAATTGGATTAACAAAAAATAAAACTTCTAAATCCGTTTATTAATGCATCCAATCGACAAATGTTCGAGATGATGAGATGTAGTATGAAGAATAATAATATTTTTTAAAATCTTTAATCATAAATATGAATTTTATAAAGTATATACGATGCACGTTATCCATGACGACATGCACCTTTCATTTAAATTTCAAAATAAATTAGCACCGCGTGAGGAGATGGGAACCGTGAGTGAAAGCGGCGTATTCAACGGGCCGGGGAGATCATGAATGTGCGTGAAAATGCAGCTTTCCTTTCCTTACCGAGGAGATCAGAAATCGCGTCGATCTCAAAACGGCGCAAGCGAACGCGTAAAACGCAACGCCAGAACAATTTCACATCGTTAACAGTTAACTTGGGAGTGTAGGTCCATTTCCATGATTCAGCCAACCCTTGTTTAAATTAAATTAAATTAATTAGAAGAAAATGAGAGAGAGAGAGAGAGAGAGAGAGAGAGAGAGTTACGTCCAACTCATGATGATATTGAATGAATTAAAGTTAGGGTTATTTGACAAGTTCAAGATGGATGAGGAGTATATGATTTTGCTAAAATATTTACATATAGCAGGTGTTATATTCTTTGTGGCGGGAGAAGCAAAAGTTTCAACAGGGTATTTTATTGCGTGTACGTATATCTTTTATTTGTATCTATATGATCGTGATATTTATAGTTTCTGTGTAAATCTTGAATATTCTATTTAAAAAAGGAAAATAAAAGTCTTCTTGCAAGCACATTTCGTACATCAATTCACACACCGATATTGATATATAAGACATATATTTAACGAAACGATGTAAATTGAAGACGGAAATAATTTTTATGAGATAAGAAATTTTTTTCTTCTTTCAAATTTTTTTTAAATAAAAAAAGTCATCGATATCTGAAATTGGTGCACGAAATGTGATTGTACTTAGCAAAACTCGACTTACATGCTCTGAAACTACATCTAACAATACTCGTATGATCACTAATTAGATTTAATGATATAAATTAAGCTAGAGATAAACACAAAAAATATACTACGTTATTGAGCACAGTTTTAAATACAAGAATTAGTTAATTTACTTTAGGTATTATCGCATTCATGATTAGTAATTGTAAAAAAATATTATAAAATAGGTTATCTAAATATAATTATATTGTATACAAGAATTCTGTTATATGCAATCATTTTTGTGTACTCTTTACATATTTTATTGATATGATTAACCAAAATAATTATTTTATATAAAAAAAATGATTCAATCAATCATATTAGTAGATTATGTAAGAAGTATATAAAAGTGACTGCATATAAATCTTTTATGTATACAATAATAATATAGGATGGATAATATAAATAATTGAAGTTGAAGAATATACTTCTGAATTTATTATTAGCATCAACTTTTCATTAGTTAAGGGCTTTATCTGTTTCTCCAAAGTCCAAATCCTTAAGATGATCTTCTCCGGCAATATTCTTGATCCATTTATTCATCCAACAAGTAACATTCTCTATTTTACTTAAATATTAATTCTGTTAGATTCTATATTCTTTTACTTTTCTATATTTTTAATTCTATACTTAAATATTAATTCCGTTAGACTCTATTTTTAATACAATTATGCTAGCTAGATTCTATATTCTTTTCTATATTTTTATTAAATATTAATTTTATTTTTCAATAATCATATTTTTAGAAATAAAAAACTTTATATACAGTCATTTTTGTATGCTTCTTATACATTGCACTAATGTAATTAGTTACATCACTTTTTTTTAATGTAAAATAACTGTTTTAGACAATTACATCAGTGAAATGTGCGAAGAGTATGTAAAAATGAATGTATATAGCAGAACTCTTTTCATTTCATTCTTTTTTTTTTTTTTTTTAATGTAAAGTGTGAAACTTCTATCACTTTTAGATCATCTTTTATTTTTTTTTTAAAGATTAATTAACGAGACTACCTTATCACATTAATTTGTAGAATTTTCTTCTGCTAGAAAAATGGAGCTTTTTGCAAATGTAAATGAACCATTTTTAAACCGAACGGCTCAACATTAATTTTTCAATAAATTTTAATGAGTTTGGTCTTCTTTTTTTTTTATACAGTTTCAAACTCAGATTTTTTGTTTGAAAAATTATATCATATGTCATCAGATTATTAGACTCTTGACGAGTTTAATTGTTGAAATATACCATTGGAGACTCCCTTAGGTCAGGATGTATGTATAGATATTTCTATGTCCTTGTCCTAGCACTCTAGCCTTTAAACAAAACTAACCTTTATGTCATTATGAGACGAAATGAAAGTATCTTCGTACTAAAGTCTTGTTAGTACTTAAAATTAGATAAGATACTGTCATTTTCTCTACATGCACTTTCTCTGTTCCTTATTAGAAGTCATGGTGGGTTTTATTAAAAAAATAAAAACAAAAAAAATCTTTTTGAGGCACATTAATATCTTATCATCTGTACAAATATATAGAAAATATAAAAATAAAATAAAAACAAACCAAACCAATATAATTAATACTGCAATACCACTCTCCATTTTAAATTTATCATTTCTAGATATATTAGTAGGCCCGTTTGGATTGAGAAACACTCTCATTTTATCAATACAATTTTTTTAAATTCTCACATAAAATATAATAAACAATTCAACTTTTTAAAATTTTTTTTTTAACAATATCACTCCAACAAAGTGAAAAATCTAAAGGAAGGATGACCGAGTCTCCACAGGAAGGCAGTGTAATATGTTCCGTAAGACATTAGGTTTGGTGCCATAGGGTCTTGGTCTTGTTCTGTGTCTTTTTGTTCCACATTTCCGCTCTTCTAATACCAATTACTGGAAGTTAGAACTTAGAGCAGCCACTACCCTCCAGACTTGACCTTAAATCTTGTTAGCATAGTGTATTTGTGATAGCTGGTAATTTGTAATGAAAGAGAGAACCGCCTTGTTGATTCCAAAGCAGAATCAAAACCGAGCTTAGTGCAATCATTCCAGTTTAGGAGTGTTAAAAGTGTTTGATAAAAAGATTAAAAAAAGAAAGGAAAACGAGAATAAATCAGTAAAATAGAAGAGGAATAAAGTAAACAAAGATTATCTGTAAATGATTGGAATGAGTTACTTTATTCAAGCTTCTTCTACACATCCCTCCATAAAGAAGAAGAAGAAAAGAAAGAAGGGACTGAGATGTTGCATGCACAGGAATAAACGCATCCCAGGTGTACATTATGTGGGGTATTTTCACACCTTTTCCTATACATCTTTTGGTGCATAAATGCAAATGCCAAAGCCTGCAAAACTCTCACGATTACCCAAATTATCTGGGAAACTTTGCACAGATACAGACCCTCCATGACTCATCAATCCCACTTTGCAGAAGCACTTTTTTCTACTTTCCAATCAATGCTTACCTTTTTCTTTTGTGGTTCAATCTAAATCAAACCAATAACCCATCGGCATCAACTTTAATATTCTTCCAAAGTTTTGTTTTTATATCTGCCACTGTATGCTGTTTTTCCTTTGAAATCGACTTCCAGGAGCATTCTTATGTCTTTTTATGTCATAGTGATATTATTACTAGGAAAGCATTTTAGAACAGGATAAGTTCGAGATGATCAGGTGGTGTTCATGTAGTTAGTAGAAGTTTTATTTCAAATTCGAATATAATTATCAACAAGCTGGTTCAATTCAAGAGAAATATTTTAACTATAAAAAAATTATATAAAAATAAACATATAAACTGATGTGATTTGATGTCCAGATTATAAAATTATTTTTATTATAAAATAAATATAACGAATCCTATAAAACTATGTCTGTCTGTGAATTTATTTTTATGTACTCTCTTTGTGTTTAACCCCGTTTGGATACAAAAATTATTTCATTTCGTCTCATCTCGTCATTATAATTTTTTCAAATTTCTACATAAAATATAATAAAAAAAAATCACTATTTCAAATTTAAAAATAATAATAATATTAAAAAATAATATTTTATTCAAATTCCAACTCAATTCATTTTTCAAATTGCGTCTAAATGTATTTTTTTATTTATTTAAGTTATTGATTTAAAGGATAACTTAAAATACGTCACATCAGTTGGAGACTAGAGTATGAATCTATTTAGTGGAGAGCATTTTTCTCGTCCCTTGTTTTATTTGTAAGAAAGCAATTACAAATTTATCAATCAGAGTCATTCTCAATGAAAAAAGGTTTCTTAAGGGCAAGGGCGGTCCCAAGCAAACTTTCTGGCCTCCTTACTTTTGAAAGTGTGGCATGTTTCCACCAGGCCACTTGCAATTAAAACATCAGCTAATTAATTGAATAGTTTCTAAAAGAAAATAAAATCTTCAAAAAAAAAAGAAGTTTATATTGGTAGTTGGTACGTACCATGTGTATTTGTCTCTATGATTGATTAATTTTGTCCATTAGAGTGGGTAAGGTTCCTTAAAGAATTGCTGTCCATGTTCACATAGAGCCCCATTTTGATATTCTTTCTTCTCAAATCTCTCATTATCTTCTTGTTTTAATGACCAGTCTCAATCATCCCCCAAAAACATTTAATAAAAAGCATAAATACCTCTCAACGGCTAGAATATATATGCAATGGGAAATCTAGAAAAAGGACCCTACTTTTCTTATTTTATTGAAAAAAAGATAAACTTCAACTACTAAGTCGACAAATATTTTACAATTCTATTTAAAATGAAGGGTGATTATGTAAAATTGAAAATACTTTTTAATGAAGTGGCACAATTACATTAGTTGATTTGAAGTGAGTAGTAAAATAGTTGTAAAAGAGTTGTAGGTGCCAAGAGCCTGATGGCATGTAACTCGGTTCTCCAAATAAAAAATCTAAATTCGAAAACCCTTACCCTCATTTTCTTATAAAAAAAAAAAAAAGAGTTGTAGGTATATCATTATATTATATTATCTTATTACATCATATATGACTTTCATTCTTTCTTCTACATGTGGAACATATTACAACGTCCACGCTAATGCATTGACCAGCAAACAAGAATGAATTTTTAAGTAAAAAGAGAAGTAAATTAAAAATATCTCATAATTTTGTGAATAGTAATAAAATAGTTTGAGTGGATATATTTTATTGGATTTTGATAAATAAGAGAAAAAAAATTGAATAAAAATATTTTAAAGTTAAATAATTGTTTGAATATTATTTTTGTTTTTTAGTTTGTAAAAGTTATATTGATTTTTGTATTTAAATAATGATTAGGTAAAGAAACTGAAAATTTAAAATTAAAAAGTGTTTTATGTTTAAATGATATTTATGAAAAATTTTAAGAATTCTCATAATATCCAGGGTGTCATGTCCAAAGGAACGACACCCTGGACATTATGAAGATTAATGATTTTTCCAAAGTTTTTGTTCATGTCCCTATCATTCTTTGGCCATATTTTGTTGTTTGTTTTCCACCAAAGACAACGTCTTCTTGTTTTAAGCCTAAAAGACAATAAAATCTCAATGCCCTAATCAATTTCCTTGTATCGCTATAACATTCCAAGTAATTAATCGATAGCATTCTTGTAGGAATAAGGTAAAAGCCACCACATAGGTGGATAGTGAATTCAATTTGTGAGTATGAGTAGATACCAAAACATGAGTAAAGAGGCTGTTCACTTGGGGTTAGAATAACATTATTAAATTTAGTACCGTCTTTTGTTTGTTTGTTTGTGAGATAAATGGTAATTGATAAAAACAAAAAGTCAAAACAAATAGTTCTAAGAATCTCGATTTTCAAAAGAAATTTTCTATCCATTCTCTTTAATCATCATCCTATATAAATGATTGACAGATAAGTAAAAAATAATGTATAAATTAAGAATAATTTAATGTCACATCAAGAAATACTAAAAAAATATGCTTAAAAGTACATAAATCATATTCTATCCACCAGCTTAAGAACACAAAACAAAATGTCCAACCATGACATATTACATGGACGCATCCTAACCCATCAATGTCGTCCTTTATATATATATATAGATTACTAGTGTCCACAAGATGAAAAGAAATTGTGGACCATCAGACAAATTGTACAATATATGACATCCATGTTTTATAAGAATTGTGAGTCACTATTTGTTTAGGTGTACATTGAATCTCCCTTGATCGATGTCCTCTTATTTTAGAGCAGCAGATCATGAATCAAAAGCTCTGGAAAGTACCAGGAAACGCACCCAAAAATAAAAAATATAGACATTTGTTTGATGCATATATCTTGTAATAAAAGAAAAGATGTTTGTGATAAATCTTGCTTATTATAAAATAAGAGTTTTGTTATACATAGGTCGGCATATTAACACACCATTTATTGTAAAACTCATTACAACTTAAAAAATTTTTAGTATAATTTTTTTTTATACATTTGGAGATGGAGGTTTTAAACTCCAAACTTCCATTTTAGAAGTTGGGAGTAATGCCAATCAAGCCACAGGCCTTTGGCAAAATTTTCAGTATAATTGATATAGAAGGTTTTCGCGTAAATGGTGCATTGGATGTATTAAAAAAAAAAGGTTTGAAAATAGGTTTTTGCATAACATAATAGCTGAAGATTTGAGGTTTTAATGCTTAAGTTTTTAATATGGGTCGGGCTACTATACTGCCCAGGCTTCTTTTTTTTTCATATTTTTTAATATATTTAAATATTTTTAAAAAATAAAAAAATACACTAATACACTTAAAATTATTTTTTTAATTAATAAATAATAAATAAATAAGATTTACCCAGCAGTACACTATAGCAGTACAAGTTGGGAGGCAAACTAACTTTTTTCCTTTAAATATTTACGTGTTTTTGGGTTGGTTGGTTAAATTCTGTGTCCTAATATTTTACAAAACTGCTTCGGGTCGTGAATTCGAGACCTAAAAAGTGTACCAAATCCCTTTTTTTTTTTTCATTTTTTTAGTGATGTTATGAATAATTTTTTTTTATTTTTTTAAAAATATTTAAGAATATTAAAAAAATGAATGAAATTTTTTTTTAATTAATAATAATAATAACAATAAATAAATAAATAAATAAAAAAGAAGCTTCATTCGGGAAGAATTCGAGCTACATCCTTCTGTGGACGTAGCACCGCTTAGTATTTTATGCTAGTAGGTGGTGCCTCGAATGATCCGGTTTTCACTTTTCAACAAAAACAGGTTTGTGAATTGTCCATTACCTGGTCTGGGCCTTGAGAGCAAAACCTATCCTTAGTTTGAGTCCAAACTCAAACCCAAACAAGCACTTACGAAACAAGTTATATTGCCTTTTGTTTTGGGTTCCTGAGTTGAGACGAAGTAGCCTCTAAATACCAAATATCACATGTCAACTTGGGGTTATTTATGAATTAATCATAATCGAATTCAATTAATTAAACGGATTAGATCCTTCAATCCTATGCTATTAGTTCTCAAACTAATATATATTGATGAATTACGAACTTGAAATCAGTCATTGAGAAAGAACCGTTAAAAAAGAGGCTAAAATGGAAACAAAACAAGAAGCATCTTCACTGCATAAATGAGATATTCATCCTCCATTATCCTGTTAAGATTGATTCCCCTCGATTTCTCTGAATTTAAGTACATAAATACTCACTTTTTTTTTTGTTTTGACTTGATTTTTGAGCGCTTGATCAGAGACTCAAATGGCTAGGCGAACACATTCAGACTGATTTTCATTTTTATGTTCGATACAATTGCTTTGCTTCCCCATCAAATCCAATGTATGATACAGTTAAATCCCTCCCCGCCAAAAAAACCCTTGGCAAAATACCTACTTCTTGCAGGAATTCAACACCTTCTTCACTCCCTCAAATCGAGCCAGTTCTGTCAAGGCCATCAAGAGCTAGCTGTTCATTCATGCAGGAACAGGTCTTAAACTGGAAGTCTCAAGCACACTCGCAGCATATTTTCTTGCCCACAAGTCGTAATGTATAATTTCCTCAAGGGAAGGTGAAACCACCAATTCATCCCGATGCTTCTCGCATGTTCGCTCCACAACCTTGAATATATCTAGATAGCCGATCCTGTAGGCAGGCAAACGTGAAGCTCAGACATCAAGAAATTGATCTATATGAGCACAAAATCGCATTATCAATGCAGATCTATCAAGAAATAGATCTATATAAGCTAAGACAATAAAATCACATTATCTTGACAAACAAGAATTCCATTAAGGAGGAAACCAATGTTTGAAGGGATACGTTTGTATAAACCAAGAAACAGAAATACATACTTTTCATCAATAAACATCTCCACAGCTTTCTCATTCGCAGCACTAAGAACCCCAGTCATGGTGCCACCAGCACGTCCAGCAGCATATGCAAGATCCATAGACGGGTATTTTACATTGTCAGGGGCTTTAAATGTTAGTGAACCAAGCCTGCATAAACCCATTTCAATGCGTATAATCAGAAAAGCGCACAGACAAGATGTTATAAACATGTTGACCCTTTTGAATTACTTGGAACTTATCAGTCATCAAACCTAATCGACTCTTGGCAAGTGGATGAATACTTTTCTAAGTGAGAACGATTATTCGAGACCCTGAAGAACTAAAATAACAAGGGTCAGTCGGCTAATTATACCACTCTCATCCACAACCATGGCTGTCAAGACACATGGCCAGCATAATTTCTAGACGGTTGCCTGCTAAGCAGGCAAGCCAACTGACCCTCTAGAAAAAGAAAAAAGAAAAAAGAAAATAAAAAGGTCCCTGAAGTCCAGGCACAATTTTCTGACTTTATACGAGAATCCAATACGATAATTCATCTGTACATATAAAAAAAGTGGATGAGAAATGCATGAATTGAAGCCTCTCACTTTTATCCAGGGAATTATGGTAATTCATGGGAGTAATTTATGCAAAAGCACCAGGTAATCATTTCAAATTGGTGTTGTATGTGTAAGAAAGCCGGTGAGACAGTGAATCATCTCTTGCCACATTGTGAGACAGCTAAAGCCTTGTGGTGTGAAGTATTCAGTCGACTAGGGTTAAATTGATTCAATGGTTGAGTTATTGGCCAATTGAGTGATGCCAGGTGGTGATCCATAAATCAAAGCTGTGTGGAAGATAGTCCCTATCTGCATTATGTGGTCTATTTGGCGAGAGCGTAACGACCGGACATTTGATGATAAGGAGCAGACACCAGAGGAGCTTCGTTCTTTATTTTTCAGCACTTTATTTCTGTGGACTATAGCTCTAGATTTTAATGGCTTAAATGTACATGATTTCCTTGCGTCATCTACCTAGATAGGTCTTATCTCTTGTATACCATCTTGTGTACTTGGGCTATGCCTATTCTTACTAATACTACCGTTTACTTTAAAAATAAATAAATAAATAAATAAAATTTATGGAAGAGGCCCCACGGGTATTTGGAAAGAAAATTACATTGTGCGTAAAATCATAAGATGATTGGGGAAAGGCTATTTACTTGCAAAGATCAAGGCGGGGCCAAGTTACTTCAGAACAATAGATTCTGTCTGGCCACGACATTGTGTAGAGGATGGGCAAGCGCATATCCGGCCACCCCAATTGTGCCAGAACAGATGAGTCCTGTAAATAAAAAAAAATAATTAGAGATAGATAAAAGAAGATTTTCAAGATATAAATACACACACACATATTTAAAAACATTGTCAATTCTAGTTCACTGCCTCTATACAAAAGCATTTACTCATGTAAGACATTTTATACATGATGAGGGCATCCACTCCACGAAGCATAGAAATTAAACCTGTGTTTCAACCATTGAATGTATAATAGATTGCGGATGAATCACAATTTCAACATTATCATAGTCAGCTCCAAACAGATAATGGGCTTCAATGACTTCAAGGCCCTGTTAAAAAAAAAAAAAAAAAAAGCACGTAATTTCTTGTTGCAGGCAACAAATGCACTAGCTGATAATGGAATGGCAGCACGGTATTTCAACTAGAACTACAGATAACATAAAGGTGCAAACCTTATTGAAAAGGGTAGCAGAGTCTACAGTAATCTTTTTCCCCATATTCCAGTTAGGATGCTTCAAGGCATCGGCAACTTTAACTTCTTTCAGTTTATCGACAGGCCAATCCCTGTCGGTAACCAAGGAATCAAATTAGTCAATCCAGGTTTCTTAAATGTTTTAAATACCAGAGGTAGGAGATGTGATACTCTGAAATTGACCGTGAAAGAATTCTACCAGTCAGATATTTTACATGCAAGGAAAGGAGCTTTTAATGTTTGGATTAAACTGAGTAACATATGTTATTGAACTCTTATAAAAGATTTTATTTGCACTTTCTATCTGCTCTTGAAAAAGACTGTATATTCTAGCTCACTAAAACTATTTTGAGTTTCAAATAAATGAACAACCATTGAGCTCTAAATACGTCTTACAAAACAAGATACAGGAAAAGACCTAAATGATGTCGAATTGTACTATTTGCATTTTGGCTCCAATTTTGCAAAAGAGATACACAATTATTGTTACAAGCTTAAGAATTATATAAATACCTGAAAGCCCCACCAGACGCAGTCAAAATAATGCGCCGAAGTGCACCCTCTGACAAGCCTTGAATACACTGAAGAAAGGAGATCTTTTAATAAGTGGACTTTGAGGCAAAATGATAAGAGATAAGATGATCATTCAAGTGCTAGAGACAAGAAGTTATTTTAGGAATGCTTCATTGAACTACAAAGCAAAACAGAAATAAATGCACTGGGGGTATCTGAATATGCATGATTTGTTGGATAAGCTTAGCAATTTATAATCATGTTTTCATACCTGAAATATGGCAGAATGTTCTGAATCAGCAGGAAGAATTTTTATGTTATGCTTCTGAGCTAGAGGAAGGACAAAAGGACCTCCAGCAATCAAAGTCTCTTTATTGGCCAAAGCTATGTCTTTCCCTGCTTCTATTGCAGCTACTGTTGGCTGAAAAAAAATAACAAGATCGTTTCAGTTATAGCTAATGTATGTTTATATATAAAAATGTTTCAGGTTTAGTTTGACCATATGAGTGTTTTCTAGGGATTTACCTTTAGTCCTGCACAACCTACTATTCCTGTAACTACAGTGACTGCATCTGGGTGGCGGGCGACCTGAAAAATAATAGAAAGTATCTATTGAATAACAAGAATGTATTTCATTAGTCAAAAAAAGATCCAAGGAAGAAGATGGCAACAACCTCTATGACTCCTTGCTCCCCAGGAATAATCTCAGGCTTTTGTTCAATATCAGCCAAAGCCTCCTTGAGTTCATCAACTAGGGACTCATTTCTTACGGCAACTAATTGAGGTTTGAATGTTTTCACCTGTCCAGTGAGAGCAAATAAGTATATAAAGACAGTTGGTTATAGTGCTAGTTTGATATTAAGGAAAAACAAGTAAGAACAAGATTCAGATCGTGCCATCTAAACCCCAGATAGCTAGGACATTAGTGGTTAAACCCCAGTTTGTTATAGTGCTAGCTGAGATTGTAAAAACTGCTACCTGATCAGCAAGAAGAGTTACATTTGAACCAGCTGCAAGTGCCACAACTCTGAATTTATCTGGATTCTCTGCCACTATGTCCAATGTCTGTAAAACACCAAAGCTGAGTATGAGCAACTAATGAAGGGTTAAGACATACATGTCACGCCAAGCAATAGTTTGACTCCAGAAACTAAAAAAAAATAAAAAATCTGACCTAAAAAATTAGTGAAAGGGAAAAAAAGGGAGCTAGAGATAAAGAGCCATGTCAATGCAAATTGCACAATCACCTTCATCTCAAACTACAACATGTAGAATATGGAATTGATACTGAAAATGAGAATTCATTCTGTAAGCCCATATGAGAGTTCAAAAGCGGCCGAGTAAATGCCTTATTGATGCGTTGCTCACCAAAATAATTGAAAAAAGGAAACGAAAAAATGTATTCATCTCAAGCTATTTCTTTATAGTGCCTGTTCGGTAACATATGGTGCTATCGATTTTTATTGATCTGAAAACCTGCTATTGTTGTCAGTTTGTACTTTCTCTTTTCTTGACCTTTATTTCAATCATGATTTTGCAATATCTAGCTATTACCAACAACATGATTTGCAATATGTTGTTGATAACAACAACATTATCTTATGACTCTTAGAATTCACAATTAAAAAAACAAAACATGTTTCACAGAAGTGCAGCCGCAAATGGCTCCTGAAGTATAGTTTTATCTTCAATCACGAATTAAATATCTTTTAACCTGAGTTCCGATCGACCCAGTTGATCCTACAATGGAGATAGGCTTTGGACCATCCCAAGTCTTACGACCAAGCTCTGGAACAGCTCGTCCTGGCCATGCTGGAGGTGGCTCTGCAGAACAACAAACTCTTCTCCCATATACCGCTCTACAATCCTTCCTCTTTAAAGCAAACCCAGCTAAACATCATAAAAAATAAACTCAAAATTAAGGCCCCAGGAAGAACTGTATAAGTCAAACTAATAAATAAGAACTGTATCAGCGTCTCACGAGTTCGAGATTACCGAAAAACGGAAATCATAAATTGTCAACAACAAAAATACACGAGCACCCATCCATGCTTGGAATTACACTACAATTTCTCAGACTGTTTTTGAGTTTATATGGCAACAAATGATACTCAAATTAGTGTTTAATATGGCAGTCACACTATCTTCCATCCAGTGTAAGCGGAACCCACCTGAAAGCTTGGGGAAATAGGTAGACTTGCCGGAACCCAAGAAGGGGGTGGCCTTGATTTCAGCCGGAGAAAGTAAATTCAGAGACATCAAAGTATTCAGCTTTTTGATTCAGAAAAGGTTTGAATTCAGAGGCAAAGAACCGGAAATGCTAGAAAGACTGGAGAGACTTGAAAAAATATGCTTTTAGGCCAATTTGTAGCCACAGAATCTGCATTAGCTGATCGTGATATACAGTATAAGCAGAAGCAGAAGTGATATAATTATGTAACCAAAAAAATGAGGGTGGGGGATATAGTCCCATAAAAGGACAAACAGGCTCGAAAGGAGGATAAGGACGGGGCAGGGGAACCAAACCCTATGACGTCGTTTTGATTGGGGAAGTGGGGATGCTGGAAATCGCTCTTGCGTTGATTCCTTTGTATTCAAAGTTCAAACCTATTTTCGGAAAAAAAAAAGAGAACATACTACAGCTAACATTTTGCTGGTAATTAAATACAAGAAAAACACCTGATAAATCTTAGAAAAAATATATATTTTTATGCTTTTCAATGCTTAAGGACAATACTTAAGTCTAATTACATAGTAATTGGTTTTGTTTAATTCAATATTAGATAAAAGAATCAAAGAGTTTGTTAAGACTCCCACGAGACAGATAGTCAATCGAGACTTATACAGAGAGTTTGCTAAATACCTACATAACAGTCGCTAAAGTGAAATATCATTATGAAATAGTCGATCGAGCTAAACAATTTTGCTAGCCCGAAGACAAGACACACATAGATCATAGTAGTACGATAAGAAGCTCTCGACATAAGCATTTCAACATCAATATTTTTGCAAACATTACTGGCAAAAAAAGTTTCAAAAATGTGACTGACTTCATTTATGTCGAGAGCAAGGTATACGTATCATGAAGTCATGGTAATACAGTCGAGAAAAATAATAAACTTACAACTCTTTTTACAACTGCTTTACAAACAATCGATAAAATTGTGTCAATCCATTTAAAATAAAGTTGTAAAATGATCACCCTTGGTAGTGTTTTCGTGTTAGATAGGGTTTTGAAAGTGCTTTCAATCTCTAATATGTCGTATGTCATAGTATTTCTCACGTTATGTTATATTCAACGCAAATGGTGATGTCCAACCAATGAGGAACGGTTGAAAATTAATGTGGGAGAAGAAAGATTGATGTCCTCTATAGTCTATAGTAGTAGTAATCTAGCACTGAATTCCACTAAAGTTTAAGCCACTAATATTTTCAAATTCAATAATAATAATTATTATTTAAAATTGAAAAATGTCTTGCACTACTAACATATGCATCTAGTACTAGGGTACTTGGCATAACGTACATTCTATTGGACTACACATGACATTGCACTTATGCATAATTTAATCACTGATTGGTGTATTTTCATTTTTTGTTTTTTTTTTAAACATGAAGAAATGCTCTGAATTGCTTCCTCCCCCCCCCCCCCCCTCCAAAATTAAGAAATATAAGGAAAAAATAAAAATACCCCGATCGATGCATTCTATCAGTAGACCCATAAATAAAAGCATCCAATTTAATCACCTGTACTCTAAATATGATAGACAAGTTGTCCCACTAATAAAGAATAATTCTTTCTTTTTATATATTATTTTAGGTGGGGTCTACTTTTTTACTAGGGCTTATATATGGCTTGTCTATTTAGAAATGGACAGTGCTACTCCCACCGCTGGAAACTCCCGCTAATGCTTTTTGAGATTTTTTAACATTTTTTTTACATATATTTTTTAACACATTTAAATATTTTTAAAAAAATAATAAAATAAAAAGTCACAGTGATAAAAACCATCGGTAAGAGTAACATTTTCTTTTAAAAATTGTACAAATCATTTCTTAGAATTTAAAATCCCGCAAAAAGTGTAAAATTATATTTTACTATAATTGTAAGGTGTTTTACTATATATTTCTAATTATTAAAATTGGCATATTGTCATTTATCAGATTTTTAAATTTTGAAGAAGTTGTCGTTGGTTTTCTTCCTCATATTCTTCTTACTAAGAGTACGATCATGTAATGTGTCAGTTTTAATAATTGAGGATATAACGTGTAAAATGCTCTATAATTCAAGAGTGACAAATCTTTTCAAGTAATACTTATGTGTCTATACCGAACGCAAGTTGACATTATAATTTATAATTAAGATCGATTAGAGTGAATATGGTTCTATACCGAACGCAACAATTATTAATGTCGGAATGAATTTCATTTTCATCCATGCCACTGCTTGCAATTGTTCGTTTGCTACTCTTGGACCCATCCTATATCAAGTTTGACCAAAGCGTGTATGTATATATAAATATAAATATATATATATATATATAGAGTATCGGAATCAGCAATTGTATCGAGGGGTCAACTTTTCTAGTGTGTGATATATTTATATAAAAAGTAATACTAGATATAGTATTAAATCCATTTGAAAAAAAAAAGTGGATCCACTATTAAAAAATATTTTTTTTCATGTTAGTCTTAGATTTATCTACTTTTTAAAAAAAGAGTGGGTCGGGCTTGTACAAATTAAGATTGTAAATATCATTTCTCTTATATAAATTAAAAAGAGATTGAAAATAATAAAATTATAACTAACTATTTTTCCTATAGATTATTGGCTTTAAATAATTTTTCTTATATTTTTACTTTAAATTCTATATTAAGAAACCCAATATTGTATATCAAAAAATTTTGAAATCGTATTAATAAGTTTATTAGTTCTCCTAAACTTAGTTTTAATTTTAATTTTAAAGATGCCATTTTCTTGAAAATAGATTATATATAGAAATTAAACAAAATCATGAGACTTTAAAAAAAAAAATGGTGGTCGTATACTCATATTACAAAAAGAAGTGCGATTTTCTAAAAGAATAATGATAATAACAAAGGAGAAATTCTATTTCACCCACTTGTTTTTTTACTTTGCAACCCAAACCATAAAAATTTTCAATTAATTACACCATTAATTATTAATATGATCTAACTATATATTAAAATGGTGTCACGAAATTAATTTTAATTAATAGTTCATATTAATGGTAGAATGAGATGGAATTTCAGGATCACGAACCAATAATATTCCGATGGCTAAAAACAAAAAACAAAAGTATTAATAGTACTAATATATATTTTGTCTTGGTTCCAATTAGCTAATTAAGTATATATGTCCGTCGATTAAAACATGTTAAAGGCCAAAACTTGTTTTATTCGTGAGACGACTGGATAGCTAGAAACAAAGATGCAGTAGGTGAGGACAGAACATGAATCATTCAAGTTGTGAAAAACGTTCACAGAAAATGACATTTTTTTTTTGGTCATCAGACAAACCTGCATGCTGCATGCATGCAAGCATGTCCTAAAACACATGTTTTATTGTGGGCATCAACTTCACATTTAATGTCATTGCAGGCTATTTTCAACAAGTTATAACTTCATGTTTCGTATGCTTTGTATTTTGTTTGTGCATCTCATATTTTATAGTACATTTTGCCTTATTCAACTTCAAGAAAAGGGCAGTACTATTAATGAATAAGACATTTTTATTATTAGGGGATTCATAACTAAATTCTTTGGTGTTTCAATTATATATATAATTATTAATTAGTAGTAGTCTATACTCTCACATGCACTACATTTAGGATGTGTTTGGTTAGTGGAATATTGTGTATTGTTATTCCTGAAGTATGAGTTGATTCTCGAAATATTTGTAATAACAACAGTAATATGTATTTAAATTATATTATCTTTTCTTGATTGAAAAAAATAAAGTTTGGCTCATATTCTGTTAAAATTTACTGGATATATCTTGTTTGAAAAATAAATATACAAGCTAGATTGCTTTCAATGAAAGTTGATTTTTCCATTAATCTTCTAATCTTGTCCATTTACTTTTCAAAGGATGATATTGGATTATTTCAAATATTTCCCCTCTAAATTGACTTTAACTTCTTTTTAAGTTTCCCTCTAATGTGATTATTTGTTTGTCTCTCGTTGGAAAAACAAATAAGCTTTTAATGATTTTCAAGTGAATGAGTTTTGCAATATATAAAATCAAATATAAGGATAGACACATAATAGTAGTGTCATACAGTACAAGCACGCGTCCAACGCATAGATGCACTTAGCACTTACGCATCGTCGCAAGTGATGGATTTATTTTAAATCCAAACGAAGTGATTCATTTCTTCAATTTTTTGATAATTATTAATAACTGTCAATGACAATTACTTTTCTAATAAAAACTGTTCTTTTTTTCAAACGAAGCATTGAATTTTTTTCTATTCATCTGTTTGTTTTAAAATTAGTATTCAAAATTTGCAATCTACAAATTATATAAACAATATTGTATCCTAAGGACATAATTGTCATATTCTCTTTTACAGAACTCATGAATTCATGAGTGAGAGACAATATTTGTCTAAAATATAAATTCACAATCATATCGCCTTATTATTTGCAATTTACAATTTTTATTTGATATTCTTTATCTAACGAACGATGCATCCACTAAATTTTTAGCAGGATATAAGTTTAACTCAAGAATAAAACAAAAAAGGTCTAGAAATTTGAAGGTCTAAAGTCAACTATACCCGGCCACTTCAGTCTCGAACTCCAACTAATATATTTTGGAAAATTTAGTTGTCATTTGATGTTCAAAATTCAAATCGATTACTCCCTCGTTTGGAATTAAAAAAAAAAAAAAGTAATTTAATATAGTTTTAGCTTAGACAATTTATAGAAAATTACAGTGGACACCAGTGTGAAGTCATATGAACTTATCATGTTCTTCCTATGAATAACATTTTCTCGTCACAGAACCTTATAATATCTTCATCCATAAAGTAATAAATTAAAGATGATTAATTAGAATAATATTAACATAAAAGCAAGTTTAAGATAGAAAAGCAATATTGATATGAATGCACGCCCTTACGAGAATACCTATGCACTATATTATATATATTGTGACAGCCAAAAAAATATAAAATCCATACAACATTTCCAGCACATGAGTGCCAGAAACAGTTTTCCTGGTAGTTAACCATGATCACCGAAAGCAACACCTAACCAAATAGCATTATTAGCAGATAATGCATTTAGATATTATCATTCACGAGTCATTAAGATTAGCACAGCACGCGTACACCTCTCATTCGACTCCGACAAGCAATGGTCGGCAAAAGTGTCTGTCTAATCTTAATGCACTCCAAAATATAAATAATCGAAATCGGTCCATGTGTTGAAATGTGAATGGCTTGTTTATAGGAACATGTACTGAGAGTGTACAGACAGATTGACAGCATAATATATAGTATTTCACTGTTTTAGTTAATGTTTTTGTCAAAGCTTTGACTACCTATACCTATAAAGCAGATCCATTATGCAGACAAGACCTGGAAGATATAATATAAAACAAGTGGTGCTATAAAGAAAGGGCCTAGATATGCTTACAATATAATGAGTGGATATTAAAATAATACTACTCATGCACACCTGCTTGGTATTTGGTAATGGCAGTCTCTGCTTTTATCTATTGCAACTTTGTTCAGCCATGAAAGTCCATCCTAATTCTGGTATTGGATTATAGAACATTCATCACATTTTAACCATTTTGAAAAGTTGGACAGACTAGAACAGGCATTTGAATTTTTGACCAACTGCCCTAACTGGTTGCTGCAGCACACTTGAATTTAACTAAAGATTGAAATTTTGATGACTCAAATGTGGATGAGACTCTGTGCGCTCCACATTTTCTTTTTGGAAGCTTGAAAGAGTGCCCATATTTTTTCAAGAGTTCAAAAAATGCAGCAGGGACAAGTAGAAGTACGGGAATTAAAAGGCAACAAAGCACCCAAATCTTTACAGGCAACTGAAAGTTAGCGTAACCAGCGGAGGCTTTTAGATTCCACAGCAGGATTTGTACATTGGATTCCAGCCGAATTTGCAAGCCGACTGAGGTGTCCTTAAATGGCATCATTTCTTATGGTAGAAGACAAGCAAGAGGATTGACTGTTGTGCAAAACACACACACATGACCAATGATGGCAAACTAAAGCAAAAGCAAGCATGATCACGCAAACATGACACAGAATATACATGGTTTGACTAATTACCTACGTCTACAGAGCTGTAAAAATCTTATTAACCAAAGAAAATTTCAATCACTCAATCTCAACTCACTCTCTAGGGCTTTTTTCTCTTTCACACAATAGGCATTTACTTACAATTGTTCTTTCTCAAAATACACCGAAATTCGTACAAAACAAGTCAAATATAACATATTTATAGTAAACAGTACTGAAAATCCTAATTTAGCAAAAAATGTGTTCTTCACTTGAACGGCATCTCGAGTGCACCTCGAACGAACAACCAATGGGCATTGGCTTGAACGAGGTGTCAAGCGTGGCTCGAGCAAACTCACAGGTTGAGTTTTGTTCAAGCTCATTGTCAAACAAACACATGGGTTTCTCGATTTTCTGCTTCTAGACCAATCTCCACATGCAACCCAACAATCTTCCACTTGTAGACTGGTCTCCACATGCCAGCTACTATTTCCAGCCAAGCCCTATCATTTCTACAGCTCACAAATCCCGTCTTCAAGCAAAAATACGAACTGAAGTCGAGCCTGGTTTCAGTCTCCCACGTACATCGCCCTTAGTCAGCACATCCACTGGACAACTCACAACTTCCACTGCACTAGGAGTATCTAGTCTCGAACCGATCTTGGCAACTTCAGCCAACTTCCAAGGCTTACATGAGGAATGGCAAAGCTAACTCCTTTTGGCTGTCTCATATGTTTCGCTCGATCAAGCTGGCCTTTTTGCACTCTTGTATTTCCTTGCATATCACTAATCTTGATGTTAAATACAAAGAGTTAGATCTCTTGCCATGCTCTAAAACTAGCGCACCCTTAGTGATCTTCCAAGCTCACCCAAAGAATGCTACTGCATAATCGCTATCATTAAGTTGTGCCACATAGATCAGGTTTTTCTTCAAATTTAGTCCACACACCCATGTTTGGAATTGTGATGCACACATCACCCACTACATCCAGTGCCTCTCCACCTACATCTTTCTAAGATCACCAGCAACATAATTTTTCATGATCTCTTGTATGCGATGCTATGGAACGAAACCCTTGAATCCAACACCCAATCATCAAACGGACTATGCACTGCAAGAGTTAGGACATCAAGTATTTCTTCAGCCACAACATTCACTGCATCATCTTTAATACTTTCTTGATTCTTGCAGTTTCTCTTGATATGGCCCGGCTTACCACGACTCCAGCAAGTGATTTGTTGCCCAAATCTTGTCTTACTCTTCCCCTTACTCTTGGAGCTTGACCTATCACATCCTCTGCCCCAATTGTCAACATTCAGGGCCACCCAAGAACTCACCCGAGTCTCTTCTACGCACCTCTGCAACAAGGATCATGTCACATACGTCGTCGTAGTTCAGTTTCATCTTGACAGCTAAACTACTCACAGCCATCCTCATAGCCTTCAAACTATTTGGCAACAATGCTAACAAAATCAACGCTCTAATCTCATCATCAAACCCAATCTTTATGAAAGATAGTTGATTTGTGATCGTATTGAATTCAGTGTTAGGCCATAGACATACCATCCGACATCTTTGAATCGAACAATTTCTTCATCAGATGCACTTTATTATTTACCGACGACTTTTCATACATACCTGACAAAACCGCCATGAGATCCGTCATAGTTCTCTCCTTACTGACATTGTGTGCCATTGTTTTGGACAAGGTCAACCCAACAATCCCCAAAACCTGTTGATAAAGGATTAGAATTGCATGATTAAGTTGTTTAAATGAGTTATTTATTTTATCAAATAGAGATTGAACACTTAATTATGCATCAAATTCTAATATTGAATGTCAAATTAATTGATGTCAATATTTTATACACATAAAGTTCTATATTTGCCTTTGAAAGAAATACATTTTTTATGCAATGCAGAAAATAAAGAGAAGCAACCACTCATAGCTGGAACATGCACATGCAGAAAATAACAGCAACTCATGAAAGCAAAGAAACTCACGGATGCAACTCAGCAGCACATGCAGAAATGCAGAAAATAGAAAAATAGCAGCACATGCAGAAATGCAGAAAACAGAAAAACAGCAGCTCACACTCACGGTTCACATGCAGAAAACAGAAAATGGAAAAAAGCAAAAGCAGCACATGTTGAAACACATGCACATGTAGAAAAGGAAGATGCAGCACACACATATGCAGAAGAAAAGTGGACAGCACACACCAACTTGGACCCACGAACAGCACTCAAGCAGAAAACTTGGACAGCAGCAACTTGCAACAGAAAGTCAAAACACATGCAGCTTACATTCAGCACACGGCACCTCAATGCAGAAAATGGAAAAGAAGAAGCACATGCAGAAAAATAAAGCAGAAACACATGCAAGGCAGCAATTCACGGATGCAGAGGATCAAAAACACATGCAGTAAAGCAAAGTAGAAAACTTGGACCCACGGTAGAAAAAGAAAACAGCAACAACTCACGCAAACCAGAAATGCAGAAAACTCAGCACATGCAGAAAGTGGCAAGCTGGAACTCACGGAAGACACAAGCACATGCAGAAATCAAAAGCAGAAAACGTGGACAGCAACTCACACACACATGCAAAGCAAATCACGGCTGGAATCTATGGACCGAACACAAAAAATCAACAATCACGGCTGGAAAAGAAACACACATACAGACTCTACAAGTCTCTCACGGCACCTCAATGGAGAAAAGGCAGAAATCAAACCACGGACAGCACTTGTGCAGAAAAGCAACTCACGACAGCACTTCACACGCTGGCACCAACCTGGAAACAGAAGCTCACGGACAGAAAATGAGAAGAAATCTCGAACATGCAAGCCTTATAAAACTAGGAGGAGTTTTTAGTTTAGAGAGACTGTTTTTCTGCATATTACGTAGAGTAGAGTAGAGGCATTTGTTTTTCTTGTTCCTTTTGCTTTAGAGCACGGCAGCTTTGGTTTTTCTCATGTTAATTTCCTGCTACTTTTTTGTTCTTGTTAGTTTAGAGCGTGGAGACTTCGTTTTAATTTTCGTAGTTTATTTATTTCTTTAATATAGTTTGTCTTATTTCTTTGAGTTGATATTTTATAGACTTTTTATTTTTTTATTTTTCTTCATTCTAAAGTTTATTTATATTTTCTTAGTTTTTGATATGGCTTCACTTAGATTTATTTTTGTTACTAAAAATATAATGTGTAACTAATTTCTAAAGCTAGGGTTGTGGAATGAGATTTAATTTATTTTAGATTCTAGTTTGATGCAAAATTTTGTTGTTTCATGTTGATTTCACTAAATTACTAGTCGGATTCAAATGGAAAATAGATCGCGGCTCTTGCTCTTGTTTTGTTGTTGACGTAAGGCACAACAAAAACTTGAATCTATCAATGCTTCTTTCGATTGATTATAAATATAAATTTGGCTAGTAAATTAGAGAATTTCTTGAGAAAATATTGCAAAAACTTGAGCTTAATTTTTATCTTCCGAATATCAATACCTTGACTGGATTGTTAATCGAGAAATTATCTAGAATCCGAAATAAAAAAAATCTCAAACCCAACCCAAGTGTTAATTAATTTACCTTTTTGATCAGAAACTCTAATTGCAACTTCGATTATTTTGTGCATTGCATTTTAATTTTATTTTCATCTCTCATACTTGATTCAATTGTTACTCACAAATCCCTTATACACTTTGATAACCCACTGTCCCTGTGGAATACGATCCTGGACTTATCCTTGATACAACTTGACACTTCTATACTTGGAAGCACATTCGAAACCGAGTCACCTATCGATCTAACAGGCTCCACTCAGCATCATCCATGTTCTCTGGCTTCGATCTCAACAGTGGAAGATGGAGCCTCTTCCCATAGAGATGGTCCTCGATCTGCATCTTCTAGTACCCAAGATCAGTGCCGTCAAACTTCTCAATCTCGGGTGCTTTCACTTTATCTCTAGTCATCGTTCTCCTTCAAATTCGACCTTGGCACTTGATATCAATTGTTGTGCAAAACACACACACACCACCGATGGCCAACTAAAGCAAAAGTAAGCACGATCAAGCAAACAGGACACACAATATACATGGTTCGGCAAATTGCCTAGGGTCCACAGAGCTGCAGAAATCTTATTAACCAGAGGAGATTACAATTACTCAATCTCAACTCACACTCTTTAGGACTTTTCGCTCTCTCACACAATATGCACTTACTTGACAATTGTTCTCTCTCAAAATATGTTGAAAGTCTTACAAAATAAGTCAAATATAACATATTTATAGTAAACGACACTGGAAACCCTAATTTGACAGAAAATACGTTCTTCGCTCGAGCGATATGTTGAGTGCGCCTCGAGCAGGGTGTCGAGCATGGCTCAAGGGTTCACTAGGGTTTGTGTCTTGCTTGAGCCCAGTGTTGAGCGAGACTCAAGTGAACTCACAGGTTAAGCTTCGCTTGAGCCCACTGAGCAACAATCAAGTGAGCTCACGGGTTTTTCAATTTTCTACTCCCAAACAAGTCTTCACATGTAACCCAACATTGACACAATGAGAAAAGAGGGAAAGAATAATACAAAATATAGTCTGAATCAATCAAGTTAAGATTTGGCTTTCACTAGATATGTAAACTTTAACTTGATAAGTGGCTTTCGCAATGAACTTTTAGCAAATTCATTGGAACACTCATATGCAAAGCAATGAAGAAGGTGCTGAAATAGGGAAACGAGTGGTCAAACCTTGCTCTAGTTTCTTCTGTAATGGTGGTGCAGAGTAACATACAAAGAATGTCAATATTGGCACCGAGGCCATTCACACCCAACCAAGATAAGACCCGAACGTAAAGATGACGGCTTTCTCACATTCGACCATTACCCATTGAACCCATCCCTTCTCCTCGTTAACCCTTTTTAGCCTAGTCGCTTGCGATCTAGTGCAAACTCCCCAGTACCTCCTCCCTTTTCACATCTTTTTCCTCCTAAGTCTCACCCAGCCTTGCATCCTCCATGAAGAACAACTCTAATCGCATCCAATTCAGAAAGGCCAGCAGTTGAAATGTGTTCCCATGGTCAACTACACGATGCATTCACCGGTTGATTAAATTTAGGCATATGCATGGGTGTCGATTTGTTATTGTCGTTTGAATTGCAGTCTTTCTTCTCTTGAATAATTTTAACTAAACAATCTTTCAATCAGTTGGTGAAACTCAATTACCAATAAAAAAAATCTCCTAGAAAAATATTGTTAGGCATTATCATCCGTTATAAGACTATATAATGGTCGTTTAAAGCGTCCAATATGATAGAAAAATACTATTTATCATCTTTTAAATCATCATCTTAACATTATTTGCCATGATATCAAATGATTGATAAATATGTGGAACATAATAAATAAATGTTTAATTATTTAATGTCATATTATGAGACGATAAATAGGAATACCCTCTCAAAAAATTGAAAAAGATGAATAAAAATCTGAATAGGTATAGTCGGTATGCACAAAGCCCGTAAATACAGAAAATAGCCTACTGGGATGTTTGCAGTTGATGTCATAAAAAGCAAAATAACAAATAGGAAATTGTATACAATATCTCATTGAAGAGAAACCAAGCCCTTTTGCTCCAAGGCTGAATTGGTTTGGGACATACTATGCAAGATTGGATTGGATCAGGAATGACATGGAGAAACTTCAGATTTAGCTGTTCAGAATCTAGCTGTTTAGCTTCTAAAATCAGATGTGAAACTCGAATCAGCTGCTAAACATTTATCTACCATAAAACATTCTTCAGTCTGAAAAGTTTAAGCATTAACAATGAAAATTTTGCAAATAGGCTACAAGTATAACACACCCATAAATAGAAGGAAAAAAAAAAGCCACAAATGATTGCATACAATGAATGAAAATAATGTATTAATGGCTCCCCCCTCTTTATCCCTTGTAACTGTCTCTTATTAAATTATTTTGACATACCTGGCAAATTCACTTACAAACATAGAATAGCATTAGGATCATGTTATTCGTTTCAAGTGGATCCAAAATATTCCATGGGATACTACAACAAACTTAAAAGGTAGATATATGGGTACTTAACTCAAATGGATTAAACAGATTCTATCCCGGTTTCACTCCGTTCAAACCCATTGCCATGTTCGTGTATCTCAGTGGAGTTCAACACTGAGCTCCCGCCATTAATTTCCACATCACCTCCAGATTCAGATATTTTTGTGATCCTCTGCAGATCATCAGTCACATCTGAAGGATGCGCTATTGACTGATCATCCGCCAACTGCTCTTTCTGAACTGATGATTTTGGCCTACGGATGGCTTCAGCTGCTTCTGGCATTGCAACTGGGGGTGGCCGAGGAGGGACCCAGGTACGCTGAACTGGTTTCTCACTGGTTTGTGAAGTGTATGACCCCGCCTTGAGTTCATCTTCGTTTTCAATCTCTGTGATTTTGACATTTTTCCGTGCCCACCAAGGTACTGAATTGTCACCATTTAACTGAGAGTTTATTCCATTGTCTTGTACGTTGGAAATCAAGCCTTCCACATTTAGTGGTGACTGAAGTGCTTGGCCTGACATGTTTTGGGCCTGACTATATTCCCACGGCTACTCAGGAGGACATAAAAGTAATTATCAGTTAACCCACTTTACAAATAGAAAATAATCAGTTTTATGCGATGTGATTGCAAGCATGTTCAGATTAGTTTTTTTAAGCAGAGATTAAAGTAAACTGTTTCAGAATTATCCAGAGAAATTACAATTGCCATTAAATCAACTTTTAATTAAGAAGAGCCAAGCCATTAAACATGTTATGTGCTAAGGGTACAATCAATTTTAACTCATCCAGCCACCTGTTGTAATGCTGGAATTCCAACATTGGTAATGTTAATTACTGTTCCTCAGCCTAAGTAGCGGTCACAAACTCTTCAAAGAACAAAATGATTCCAACTTTAAAATTATATTCCTTATACAGCTTACCTCATTCAGTTAGTCTTCCTTAGTCCATAAAATCAATTCTTGAAAAGAAGAGAAAAATAAAAAATGAACTCGCTTAAACTAAAAATGGTTAGAACCAAACCTTAGCTCTGGGTGCTAAACGAGAATTTGATGGTTGCTGATTGGGGTTTGGGGGTAGATCATTTATTTCCTGAATAGAAATTTAGAATGACAAAGTATTAGCATTGACCTCACAAACTAGCTGATGCCAATATATAGTTACAGAGTTTACTTTGATATTAGGAGGCCTCTCCCCTCGTTGGATCATGGCCAAAATCTGCAACACCATTATCAAAGTCCAATGAGCAGAATTCATTTAAAACCCTAATCAAGACTTTGCATTCATATCGGAGCTAAAAATTTATCTGGCTTTACAAATAATCAAACATAAAATAAAAAAAGGAACCATTTATTGGAACTAAGCACTTGTGAGTCGGAACAATAAGAAAAACTATATTTTCAAGCTGGTGTGGAGAACATCAGAACAATTTAAATGACAGGATTTGATTAGCAAGAGAATCTTATTATATACTTCC
Organism: Carya cathayensis; assembly: GCA_011037825.1. NCBI lineage: Eukaryota > Viridiplantae > Streptophyta > Magnoliopsida > Fagales > Juglandaceae > Carya > Carya cathayensis. Next base: position 45,245 of record QGSO01001287.1, read on the forward strand.
CTTAAAAATCAAATATTTCCATGGCAACAATGTGGAAGGTGTGCCCTCCACACCATGTAATGTTGTCTGACACCTTCAATAACAATTAGCCAAAAGGTTTAACATATTTTTAGACTCTGTAAAAAACTATTCAAATTTACCCTAAATTCTAAGAACAGTTGGAAATTAAAGACAACAGTACAGAATACTGTCATGCATTCAAAATTAATTCTTCAGTAGTGTTTCTCATCAGTGGAAAGATTGGGTTAATAACTTACATCCATATATGACTTAGGGTGAGGAGCAATTGATGGTTCTGCAGTTTTGGGAGGTGAGGAAGATCTCACTGTACATAGCAATTCAAATCATAAGACATTGAGATTTAAACCATTCAAAAAGTTACACAAAAAGTACTGGCACAAGGTCCCTAGAAAACAACCTGAGCGCAAGTCATATTCTGCCTTGCCATTTACGTATGGTTGCTGCAGCACATTTTGAATTAGTAAATTTAGACAAGTCAAATGTGGACGAGAGAACTGTATGTTCCAAATCTTCAATGGAGCATTAAACACTCTAAACTTATGCCTATGTTTTGCTCACCTGTGAACTTGATATAGTGACTTTATGATCTTCTTGATCAACAAAGGAGGATCTCCCTTGGGCACTTGTTTGTCCTGGTGATTAGGCAGAAAGAAAGGATATGCAATTATAAGGTTAGCATATTACCACAAACCACAAACTGGTGAGAGATAATTTGTAGATATGTCCTTGAACTTAGAAAACAGGTTATTTAGAATATGTCAGAATAGATATTATCTCAGTGAGCAAGAGGATTCCATCAAAATACCACAAAATTCAGCACCATATCAGAATACTAAGTAAATCTATGCAACAGCATAGATAGCCAAACCAGTCTAGGAACCTGGACGATAACTAGACAGATTGCTTGGGCACTAAACTAGGTATCCATGTGGCACTAACACGCATTCATAATATATGTGACATGTTGCAAGATGGTCACAACACAAACATATGTCCTGTTATTTCACAAGGCCGAGTGAACAAGTCGTGAGTTTCCAGCAGTAAAATATACTTTAGTTGAAAAATGTCAAGCTTTGCTAAGGTTAGCTTTGCTAATATTTTAGTTGAAAAATCAAACCAAGGGGAATCATTTTCACTTTATATTTTTTCCATTATTTGGCCGGTAGAAGAGGGCATTGTCTAATGGCATCTATAAATCTCATAAAGCTAGGGAAATGATAGGAATGGAACAACAGAAATTTTGAGGATTGTGAACAGAGCTCAAAATTTTACATTTTAATACTCTCTTCCTTTGGGCAGCCTCTATAGAAAATATGCTAACTTTAAAATATTTTCTTGAATCTTTCTCTTCTTCAAGATAGGCGACTTGCTTATTCTACAACAAAAGAAAGGGTAGTTGTAGATCAGTGTAGACTAGGTCTGCATGTTGAGCACTCTTTCCATCACCAGATTCCACGGTATTTAAACGCCCTAAGAAATAGGCTTAACTCCTAAAGGTTTGCATAATCTAGTTGTATAGTCTTGTCCAGTAACCATTCTGAGTGGGGTACAGACTTTTGCTCTGACCAAAGCTATTTGGCTTGCCTTTGTATACACCCATGTGCACCTGGATGTAACTTTTACGTTTTTGTGAATAAAGTTTTTGCACTTAAAAATAAAAAAATAAAACTTGTATAATGAACACAACAGCTTTTGGGGAAAGTGTGGATTATGCATCCTTCAAATAACAAGAAAGCCATCTGCATCCCCCAAGGATTGTTCACTGTCCTTTTTCTTGGGCAACTGTGGACCATACATAGTACAATCAACCAATAATATGGGCCACAAACCCAAGTTATGCTTATCCAAGACCCAATTTATTGGGTATTTAATGTCTCCACCTACATACATAGCCATTAGAAGTTCTTTTGCACACACAGGGAGTTGTAATGATACAAGGGAGCAACTGGGACCAGTCCTTTAGTTAGGAAACTGAAAGACTTGGGGATTAAATTCCTTTATTCCCAAAAGCCAAAGAGATATGCTAACTCAACCTTTAACATATAGAAAGTGTAACGTGAATTGATTAGGGGCAGCCAATCAAGAACAAACTCTTCTCAGAATTGCAGATAAAATTAATGCAAAATGTTTTTTTAGGCAAGTATATATGCTTATTTAATTAATTGGAAAGAAACTTTTCAGTACCTTCCAATTTCCTTATGGCATTAGTCATGGACTTCATTTCCTGCACTTGCACATCTAAGAGGTTTGTAAACTCTTCAAAATTTCTCCTCTCTGGCCATGCATAGAACAAGGTAAAGCAAATGAGATTTTCTGACCATCAAACATTGCAGAGTGAAAAAAGGAGAGAGAGAGAGAGAGCAAATGCAAATACAATACAGATCTCTTGAGAAAATATAAGCTGAACACCCAACATTATCCCACCTTCATTTCTTGATTGCAACATTTCTTGGCTTGCTTTTGCAACATCAGCAGCTGCAGCTGCAGCTGCTTTTGCAGCAGCGGCTGCTTCTTCTGCCAAACTTGGTTTTGAATCCCGTTTTTCTGCAAGGTCATTTTCTTCCTCCGACACAATCTTGCGTATCCAAGACTTTAACCTAGGAACAATAGCTTTCTAGAAGAGGGAATATGTAATCAATTGATGTGAGCAAGCTTGAGATACCAATTAGCAAAATTCAGCTACTCAGAACCAGTCAGCCACAAGTGAAGTTGGTTAAGAACCATCAAATGCAATCAGCATTTGATAGAATAGCTATTAACATGTCACATGTCTGACTTATGGCATGATAGAAGAGGGAGGATTAAACCTTGCTACCTTAACTAGTACAGCTGTTCCAGCACCTGAAACAGCCAGTAATCCGACAGCAAAAATAGCATGAGACCAGTGAAATTGGTACCGCATTAAAGTACCCATGGCACCAGTAGGAGCAGCTACTACAGGCTGTAGAGTTTGTACTGGGGCCTGTGACTGATTGTTTGATGATGACTTCACCTGCCCATCTGTTAGTACCATGATAAATTACACACTGACAATAGTCATAAAAGGACTAGTCAAACTCTAATAAAATCCAAGTCCCACTGTAACACTAATATATACTAAATATATACTACCTTGATTAACATTGCCTGCCTGTGCACTTGGTTGTGGGTCCTGTAAATTCCAAAACAAAGTCAGGCACAAAATAGGGAATGGACATGGATAAGTTACATTCCAACGAATGCTCTAGATGAAGATCCAAAAGCAGTGTGGAAGGAAATAAAACAAAGATTAAATAACATACTTACAGGCACACGTCTAAAGGCTTCATCTATCTCCTCCTTGGTGAGGCCCTTCTTCTCAAGAAATGATCTTCTGTAGATGACTGGCGAGCCCCTAACTTTTGGGTGAGAAAGAAATTTCATTGCATTTTGCACTTGTTCCTCCCGCATTGGCTCGGAGTTCACAAACACCGATGGTGTAATACTTTGTTTGGGAGCCTCTGCCCTGGACTCTTGCTGATCCTGATTCGTTTGTTGTGCAAGTTCTGCAACCGAAATTTACAAAAATTATTTTTCAATACTAAACATATTCTCTATTTGCACAATTTTGAGTATATGCCTCAAGAGTGGAAGTATTAGTAACTAGATAGACTTCTAGGATGACCAATATCTAAAAGATGGACGTAAAAGTGGCCTTTTCTTGTTTTCACTCTCCAGAGCCTTTTCTCTCAACTAACATCGGCATCTCTTCCTTGTCTCCGCCCAAAGGGGGGTTGGAGCTTCAGTTCCTCCCCCCCCTCCTCTTTTCGGCGTTGTCCATAGTGTTTTTTTTTTTTCACTTCTTTCCAGTGTTTTCCTTCCATAGCACCAAGAAGTGCTGATCTACTGCCTACCGGACTCCTCTGACCACCACGCGCCACACCAACAGAATCTCCAGCCGCCGATCTGTCGAACGGTTGAAGAAAACTGCCCAAAACAGTGACGCATGAGCTTCACGCGCCGCCATGCCAGTGAGCGTCTACCGGCGTCACGTGCGGCTCTACTGGGATCAGTGGCTTCGGATATCTCAAGTTCGACCACCGGTTTATTTCCTACATGTGATCCACAAGCGCCACCACAGACAATGATGGTATTTTCCTGGCGTATCGGCGCATCTTCCAATTACGACATTTCTATGTTCTTACTTTTCCTAACCGGTGATCAAGATAAAGTGGACGTGGAAAACTCCTACAGCCAATCCAAACAATCAAGCTGCAACACACACTGTTTCACTCATTGTTTTAAATACCGTACCAGTACCGGCCAGTCATATGCCATACAGGCCATTGGTCCAGTACAAGTATTATACCTATTTCGTATCGCCCCAAATACTGGCCATACCGGCCAATATTTTGACCTATACCGACCTACGTACCAACCGGTATTTTGGCCTTTATTTTTCTTTTCTTTTCTTTTCTTTTTCATTTCTTCAAACTGTAAGCTCATTGTTTGACCCACACCTCAGACCAAACTATTTATAATTTATTTATATATTTATATATAATTTATTCATATATTGACTATCCCGAAACGGTACACGAAACAGTACCGATACCGAAATATTTCGTTCTACTGCCTTAACTGGTACGGTACTCAAAACTTTGGTCCCACTGCGACTTTTAGCAGTTTAATAGTTTATTTATCAAACTATTCAAAAATCATTTCAAGTGGCTTCCCCCTAATGGGAAATGGGTGGGAGCCAAATTTTAGCTCCAGATTCCCCTTTCTATTTTCACTGGTGTTATATTTTATTTGCTTTGGGATGATTGTCTGGAACTTCCCACCTCATTGAATTTTGTATCATATAATCTTTAGTTTAATCTATAAAACTACTTGCTTAAAAAAAAAGATAAGACTTCTAGGATCATAGGCTTCTGTTCATCAAATTGATCGAGAACATCAACGTGACTGACACACACACACACACATAAAGGCTCTAATGACTGGTCCGATACACTACAGCTTCAACAACCAAAAACAAATTAACAACAAGAAAAAGAAAAAGAGAATAAACCAAACCAAATCAAATTGACCAAAAATATGCGAAACTAATGGAAAAAATGGGAAAAAAAATCAAACCAGGGTTCTGCGTATTCCCGTCCGTTGGATTGGGAGGAGCGCCAGATTGAGTCGCCATAGCTGATTAGCGACCTCCTCTGACTGTAAGATAGAAGGAAAAAAAAAAAAAAAACGCAACCCAAGTGAGAGGAAACAGTGCTGAAGCCTCGAACTGAATAATAATGATAAGACTGTAAAAAATACCAGTAAAGATCAGATATTGACGTCAGAGAGATGCTTACATAAAAGGGGATGAGACTCAAGAGCCACAACGCAAGAAAGAGAGGCTCTCACAGTTGGAGGTGGGCTTTGCTCCTCTCGAAGTAGCGCAAATTATTAATTGATTTATTGTCGCACATTTGCATCAGCTGCGCCACATATACACGACAAAAAAGGTGTAGATTTACAGGGAAAAAATAAAAATATTAATAACAAAAATATCATATAATCATAATACAAATGTTACTCAACAGTTAATATATATATATATACACTACATCATTTGCCTAGTTACATGAGAGAAAGTTTTTAATTAAAATAATATAATTTTTTATAAAAAAATTAAGTAATGCACCAAGTTGGATTATTTATTTGTGAAGTCTGTATTGCAATGTTCTCTAAATATGGTAAATGTTCATACATGATATAAATTTAATGCATGTGTATGATTAATAGAGAAGTAAAAAATTTAAAATATGATAAATCACTACAAATTATAGACGGTGAGATCAAATTATCCCCCACCCTTTTATGTTATTTCTGAATAAAATATATAAGCCCACTGACTTTAAAATCAAAAGCACATCAACTTCTCTTAATCTTTATATCTTCAAATTAAGACTCAGAAAGCCAACCTTTACAAATAAAAAGTATTGTGAGAGACATAATATACATTTATGTGTGTGTGTGTTAGTAAGAATAGACTGAATTCAAAATTGTACTTATCATGGAATTAAATAATATTATTGAAATTAGACAGATTATGAAAATTAGTTGTGGATTTAAGTTTGATTAAAATGATAGTAAATTATAAATGAAAATGTAATTTTGAATTGAGAAAATAAAATAACAAATGTACATATATGACTGGTCATAATATATATATATAATATCTAAAGAACAAAAATCATAGATAATCAAATCTATAAATAAAATAATACCCAAATATACATCTTAGATGATCTACTAATATTAAATAGTAAATACCAACTATACAAAAATACTTGTATTAGGACACTGCTAGCTAAATTTTCTAATGGTTGCACTCTATTTTTAGGATTTTGTGAAATTTGAGCATCTTGGTGGAATTGAATTATTTTTGTGAAAACTTATTTTCAAGTTTAAGGATAAAATAAGTATGTCTAGTTGTAGGATTTTTCATCCGGGCCGGATTTTATCCGACCTGGTCCGGAATTCGGTTTTATCGGAACCCGGATTGCAAAACCCGGACCTATGCGGTCCGGGTATGGATTTAAAATCCGAGTACCAGATTAAAAACCCAGTACCCGGTACTCGGTTTCATTTAATTCCCCCCCCCCTCGGGGCTAAATATCCCTCCCCGCTCTCTCTCTCTCTCTCTCTCTCTCTCTCTCTCTCTCTAACATTCCGAAACCCTAGCGCCGCTTTACTCATTCTCTCTCACTCTCATCAATCGTGGGGGCTTCTCCAGTCGAAATGTTGCCCCTCTCTCCATCTTCTAGCATTCTGTCGGCAGCAATTGTGACTAGGACCGGCCTACCTGCTGTTGCCAATGACACGGTTGGGCAGAATACTCGATGGAAGGTAGTGATATTTTGGGGGTTGGAGATTTTGGTGCTATATTTTGGGATTCTTCACCATCACTCCCTCGTTTTTTTTTCTTTTTCCAGCTTTGTAGAGGGTCCCAAACCAGTGGATTCCAGTGGCTATCGGGGAGATTTAACAAAGGGTGTGTTTTTTTCTCTATTTTTTTGTTCTCTCTTTGGTGATTTTGAGTTTTTTTTTAAAGAGGATGTTTAAATATTTGAGAAGTATTCGGTTGTAATGGGTTATTGATGTTTATCATTGTTCTAAACCTTGTTTGTCTTCTATCATTGTACTTCGACGAGTTCTTTGATTTTATTGATGAAACTAAAAGATTGGGTGGAGGTGCTTGGTTTGCTCTAGTTCTGGCCATTCTGATTAGTAGCATGTGCTCACAATTTTTTTTTTCATCCATGTAAGAACTTATATTCCCCTGATTGAACATTTAGAAGTACTAGTTTGCTCGAGCTTGCTAAGAATTGATTAATATCGGCATCTTCTATTGCAGAACCTTTTTTTTTTTTTAAGAACTTTTTCTGTTTTATTTGTTTGTATTTCCTTTTCCTTAGCTAAGGATTTGTTTTATTTCTGTGGAGAAAATTAGTTCATTGTAACTTATCAAAAAAATTATTTCATTGTAGTGACCACATTTGTGAATAACATAATTCAAGGTTGTCTGATTGTGCGTGAGAATAAAAGAGTGAGAGAGTTGGGGAAAGGGAAAATAAGTGGACTCCGAATGGTATAATAATGTTACAAAAAAAATTATTGAAAATTTAATGAAAACAAATGTTGGGAATTAAGCATATGATAAACAGGTTTCTCAAATTCTTCTTGTTAAAACTTCTAGGTTGATATTGTGGACTTCAGTGGCAGCTTTTTGGCTCGTGTGAGAGATCTTGCAGGTGCAAATCCAATAATATTAGTTGTGACTAAGGTAATAATCTGCACACTGGTGTCTAATATCACCGTACCTATGTTGGGTATTTATTACCATGAGGTGGTATAGATAAGAATTATAGTTTTCACTTTTAGGTTGATCTCCTCCCAAAAGGGACTGATCTTAATTGTGTTGGTGATTGGGTAGCAGAGGCCACTACAAAGAAGAAGCTTAAGTAATTTTTGGACTCTTTTGAAAGGGAAAAAAGATCTTTGCATGCCTGTATTGTTTTGTATGCTACATTGTTACATTCAGCACGCCTAAGAGTTTCACCCTCGTGTCTGTAGCATGTGTATAGTTTTAGATAACAGAGCATAGCTCTTTGTTTCTTTTACTTGCATTGTTGTGTCTGTCTTTAGATAGCAGAGCATAGCCCTCTTTATCGAACTTCCATTGTATTCAAGTGTTCTCTGAAACTGAAAGGACTTGATGCATCTGAACATTCTTTTATAATGAATCAAGGTACATATGTATTCCACCACAACCATTGATGGTCATGCAGCGTCTTCATATTGGCCGGTTGATTGAGAAATATGGAGATGATTATGAGCTACGATAAATTTTAAACCTTAAATTTTGTGAATTTGGTTCTTTCCATGATCCTTTATTCCATACCTCAATTTGTTGTAGAATAATTTACTGATAAAAAAAATTTTGTTGTGTAATGATTCTTGCATATTTATTATCCTCAAGTTGGTCTGTGATTTAACTACATGGAAGCCAGCTGGTTTTGAATGTTTTGATAAGATGGAATAGGTGGCATCATCCTTTTCATTAATAATGAGTTTCTCTTTTGCTGAAGTGCAGGTGGATTTGTGAGTGAATTGCTTGCTAGTGGACTTGAAGGACCCGTTCCATCATCTATTTTTTCTTGAGTTTTCTTCATTTTCATGGGTCCTGCAATAAAATAGGACCATTAGATATGTAATTTTCATAAATTGTAATTTTGTGTTTTATAATGTAATGTATAAATATCAAATAATGTAATATGAAGGGAACTGCATTATATGTTGCATGCATTTTACATGATAAATATGAATTTTTTTTTTCATGCATGGTAATTAGTTGTTTCTAACTTTAGTTATTTTTGACATAAAATTTAGTTTTCCATTTTGATATATTTAATTATATTTTGGCTTTATATATTAAAAAAATTATGTTTTTCAATATTTCTTTTGGAAAAATTGTGGTAGACTATAGGCTTTTAGATTAAAAAAATATATATATATGCTTTTTACGTTTTCAACATCATCCATTTCTTGAAAAAAATTAATAATATGCGTTTTTTTTTTTAATTTTTTATTAAAAAAAACTGGGTTGGTTCCGGAACCCGGATTTCTGGGTTGTAAAAATCCGGATTCATCCGGGTTTCGGCCCGGGTCATAATCCGGTCCGGATTTAAAACCCGGATTCCCGGTCCGGTACCCGGTTGAACACCCCTATCTGCTTGAATGTTTTCAACATTTATCTCAGTTTCTCTTTATTTTTTCTTCCATGTGGAAGACAAGAAACATGGGGAATAAAAAGTTACATCTAAGTATTAACAACATTTGCAGTTTATATATGTTGATCACTTACACATCATAAATGGGTGTCATGCACGTACATGAATTACATATTGATTTCTATTGAATGCCAAAACTAATCAATTCTGACATTAATTATGTGTATGAATTTATAGAGAAATCATAAAACCTTAGAACCCAATAAAACCAATAATATTTCATGAAGTTCTTAACAAAATTTGTCGCATATATAAGCTAGTCTAGTCAAGTCAATTTTAATAAATCAAATGACTTTTGATCTCAAAAATATTATTTATATTTTAACTTTTCCATTTGATTAAAAGTTGAATAGACTATATATTATTTCTCTTACTTACCACACTATTTCAATTATTCCAAGCTAATATATTTTTAAGAGATCACAATTACACACCGCATTACGGATATAAAAAATGTGATTAATTCTTTAATAAGTTTTTTATTCAAATTAATTCTTTAATTAGTGGAAGTGTTTACTTAATTATGAAATAAATTGTTGTCGGCTTCATGAGTATTATTGATGAGTAGTATAGAGAGAGTGGGTCAGCTTTTACTCTTGTCCATTTTATTGCCTACCTCTTTTCTGCATCATGCATTCAACACGCACGTTGATTAACTTTGAAAAAAAAAACTGCATATAGTACACCTACGAACAACCTACTTAGCAAATGTCTTCTTCTAAAAATTATAATATTGAAAGAGTAGTAACAAATTTAATTAAAGAGAATGGTGATTAGAAAGAAAGATTTGCCTATCCAAAAAGCATGCAGACCCAACGTATAGGAGAACATGCATGTTTATGAGATCTCTAGAGATTTTATTATTATTTTTTATTATTCATTGGCCATCAAATAGAAAAGGCTTCGATTGAAGATATATTTTTTTCTCAACTTTAATCTTGTGCATGCATCCATCTTTCTCTTCTCCCAATGCAACAAACAACCTTGATCTATTGCAAATAAAATAATTAAGGCCAATAATAGGTATCAAATTAACAAGAAAAGTTAACGAAAAAATAAGAAAAGTTACTGTAGCAGTTAGATAGCCACTTATTATAATATAATATATATATAGAAAGAGTAAAACTTGGGGCAGCCAAATGGGTGTGAAAAATAATTTTCCACCGGCCAAAAAAAAAAACAAACACGTAGGTGTGAAAAACATCACCAAAATGCACTTGCATATAGATGCCTAGTCCTCTCACGAGCCCATCTTCACTCTCCCCCTCCCTCCCATTTTCACTCTCCCTCTCCCACTCAGCCCTCTCCTTTCTCTCCCTCCCATCTGCAACGCTTCACGCCGATGAACCCACGTTGAAGCCCTCTCAAGCCCATTTACACTCATCAAAGCCAAAGCCCTATTCTTTCTCTCCTTCCCATCTGCACTCCTCCACAGCCAAGTTTCACTTTTGGTAGGGTTTGGCTCTAAGCTTTTGGTAGGCAAGTTTCACTTCAATGGAGGAATACTTGGCAGATTTTAAAAAATAAACCATTAGACCTTGGATTTTGTTAATTATCATGCAAGTTGTGCATCTGGTGAAAGTGAAACTAATAACAGTGACCCCATGCACTTCTTTATAACTTTTAAGGGATAGAGATAATTTGTCAGGTTGGCTCCTCTATCCAACCCATGTGCTAAGATTTCTATTGTGAATAGCAAAGTTCATGACATTTTCATCATTGAAGTTTCAGCTTGGGCTCAATGCAAAAGATCTATCGTTGATTTGGTCCTAACCACCACTTGATGCATCACTTAGCATTCTGATCATTGATTGATGGCAAATTCACATATAATGCATACCAATGAATAAATCTCATATGTCATTGCTGTAAGTGCTGCTTTGACTGCCTTTGTTGGAGATTGCTTGGTTAGATCAAAGGATCAGGATCCCAACTGCTTCTCTTTTAAGGCATCTGGAGTAAAATATGCCTTCCTAGCAGATCTATTTGCATTAGTATCATTTACAGCTCAGCATAGAAATTTCCAACAGGTATTTTTAGATCTCACCCGGTTTCATGCCCGCTTGGACTTTTCTTCTGGTTCCTGATTTCTTTCAGGTGCAACACATCTAACTCAAGATCTTATTAATTCTCGACAGCCAAGTCTTGAAGATTTTCAAGCCGTTTGCCCCAACAAAGTACAAATGGGAGGGAGAGAAAGGAGAGGGCTTCGACATGGAGGAGTGCAGATGGGCTCGAGAGAGCTTCGACGTGGGTCTGTTGACATGGAGCATCGCAGATGGGAGGGAGATAAAGGAGAGGGTTGGGCGGGAGAGGAAGATTGAAGATGGGAGGGAGACGGAGAGTGAAGATGGGCTCGAGAAAGGGCAGGGTGTCTACATCCAGGTGCAGTTCAATGATATTTTTCACACATACGTGTCTGTTTGTCTTTGGCTAATGGGAAAATATTTTTCACACCCATCCGGCCCCAAGCTTTACTCATATAGAAAACTCTACAGTTAGTCACCTGGTTTAAGTGGGAGCTGATGTGGCAAAATAAAAGCCTCAACACACCATTTTGAGAAAAACGCCCTTTGAAATCTATCCAAGCATGGGTTTTTCCAATACTACGACTTAAAGCTGACACATTGCTAAATATCACTGATACAAAACTACCTACACCAGTTCCTACATGATTCTTAACCAAACCATTAGTATCATCCCTTAGTATAAAACTTGATAGCAACAACCTTAATTTTAGTCTTCTTAGATCCCAGGGAAAACCTAGATGAAGTATTGCAAAGCTCGCTAATGTTAAAACCACTTGGAACCATAAGGAAAGTTAAATCACCATTGCCCATAGACATTGAGAACGAGAAGTATGTCAAAAAGAAACTAGATTTCTAGAGTTACCTTCCACAATTTTACTGAGGCTCTTGTACATAACTCATCCAGCACTTGAACTCGCTAGACCAGTTAGTTGAAAGCCGCCATCAACAACCTTTTCATCCCTATACAAAGCAATTTTAGACTCGATTTTTGAGTCATTCTAGAACCGTGTGAATGAGAAAGATTAAGGCAGCGATGTGCTCAGAAATGGATAATGCGCCATGGGTGAATTGGGTTTTTGCTGAATCTTGGTTGTGTGTGAACTGGTGGGTTTCTAAGGTTTGTGGGGTGGACAGTGGCGGAGCCATGAATTTACTCTAGGGGGGCCAAACAAAATTAGAACAATATATATAACATATTTTTTGTTTTACTTTTATACAATTTTTTTTTACGATATATAATAATCTGATATGAAAATTTACAATAAAAATAAAATACGTTTAATACAAATTATATATTAAAAAAGTATTTAATATGTCAAGAACAATATATCATTGAAATAATATGAAGACATTCATACAAATATATTAAACAAAAAAAATACGTAGTGTCTAAAATTGTAACTTGTGTTCTTTTAAACAAAAAAAATCATCAAGTATTGAATCTAAATCAAAATTCTTAGCTATTTCTCTTTCAATATAGACAACTAAATTATTTACTAAGAATTCATCTTCAATCTTGTTGCGAAGCCTTGTTTTAACAATCTTCATAGCTGAAAATGCTCGTTCACTGGTTGTTGTAGACACTAGAAGAGTCCAAATTAGACGAATCAATCTATCAATAAGATAGTATATCTTTGATTTCTGTCTCTACCAATCTTCGACATAAATCTGCAATGGATCTCAAATCTTGAAATTTTGGATTGCTAAGCACATCAACTTCAAAATGTTTCAATTGAAACCTTAAATTGATTTTCTCATTCTCAGAAAAATCAAGAGGATAATATTATTTTACAAGACAACATATATAATCAATATTAAAGGATTTATACACATCCTTTGGATCTAAAGCTGAGCTAAGGGTTAAAAGCTTTGTCGTTCCTTCACCAAACCTATTGTCAAGCTCTTGCATTTGAAAATCTATAGCAACATTAAATATTTCAAAATGATAATGATGCTCTATTGTAATGTGATCTCGTTGATGACGACCATGACCTTGTATATAATGAGAGCTCAATTCTGGGATGTTAATATCAAATTTCTTGGAAAAAGAGACAACATTTTCAAGCAGATTTTCCCAACCTTCATTTCTCAACTTTTGAATGAGTCCTTTTGTAGTAGAAACCATATTTATGGCATTCAAAATATCTTGAGATTTTTACTGCAAAACTTGATAAAGAACATCAGTAATACCCATGATTTCTTTCATTAAATGTAAAATAAATATGAATTGGAATGAGATAATCATTTTATAAGCAGCATTTGCATCCCCGCGTTGAGAGTAAATGGATCCTTCTTTTATTATAGTTTCAAGCATCGAGCAAGTAGCTTCAAACATTCGCAGCAGACTGCAAATAGAATAAAAATGAGACCCCCAACGAGAATTACCAGCTCGTTTGATAGTGCCAATTTGGTTAGCTCATTTTCCACTTTCAAGTTCATCAATGGCTATCATATGTGCAATATGTGTTGCCTGAGCAGCTTGCAATTCATCATGACGTTTACATGAAGCGCCCACTACATTGATAATAAAGTTTAAATTTGAGAAAAACTCATGAACAGAAACCACCTCTCTAGATGCAGCAACTAATGCTAATAACTGTAATTGGTGAGCAAAACAATGAACATAGTATGCATATGGGCAATCTTTAAGAAATAATGTTTGCAATCCGGTCCATTCACTACGCATTTTACTAGCACCATTATATCCTTGCCCACGAATATTTTGAATATCAAGATAATGACGAGAAAGAACTGTAGATATTTTATTCTTTAGAGTCAATGCCGATGTATTTTTAACACGTACAAGATCAAAAAATCATTCTTGTATAAAACCATCAACATCAACAAATCTCAAGATTATAGTCATTTGCTCCCTCTTAGACTCATCTCGTGCCTTATCAACAATAATGCAAAATTGAGAATCCCAACATCTTCACGAATTTTATTTCTTACTTCCTTTGCAAGAACTTCCAAAATATCTTTTTGAATTTGGGGTGAAGTATACTTTGAAAATTTATGAGCATTTTCCAAAACAAGTTTTCCAACCTTATCAATGTTATCATTATAGGAAGCCAAGAGTTTAAGCATCTCCAAGAAATTACCTCGATTTTTTGAATCGAGGGTCTCATCATGACCTCTAAAAGCACATCCTTGAAATGCAAGCCATTGAACAACATCAATAGATGTTTTTACGCGGAGTCGATTGTTCAAAATTTGTTCAGATCTTGGTGCATTCATTACTTTATTAATATGCTGTGATTGTTTTAATAAATCCTCACAAGATTTCACAGCATTATTATGATAAGAACAAGGATTCTCCCCAATATGATTTAAAAAGGCACAATATTTTTCATTATTAACCTTATTCAAATTTCTAAATCCCATAACAGTAAATACATCTCATCCAGAACGTTGAGATGCTTTCATTGTAAAAAAATAACAAGGTAACCAATATGCAGCATCATTTGATAGAGAATACTCTAACTAAGATCGAAATTGTACAAACCCTAAAGCTTGAAAGCGACGATGATGCTTTTTAGAACCAGAAAATGGATATTTTGAGAGACGTATTTGATATGGGCCAATTTTTAAATAAGTTCTTCTTATTTCATCACACTAATTGACCTGATAATCCCATATAGGAGAACGTAATGCTGGATCTCGTTGTAGAGAAGATATATCAATTTCTTTAGAATTAAGTGTTGACGATGTACAATGAATTCTTTCAGATTCTAAAATTGAAGAGTTTAGATCAGGATTTTCTTCAGGTTCAATCCTTGGAAGTTTAGAAGAATTTTCTGGAAAATCAACTTCCTTTTTTTTTTTTAAGAATGATTTAATAGTTTTTAATTTATACATCATTCATGAACCTAAATTTAAAATCAAATTGAAACATATAAAATAAAGTTAGAAACTTTGATAAACTTTATAGATATTCTAATAATAAGGTCTCACATTAAAATCAAACAATCTAAAATTGAAAATTAAACAATTTATTAATACACATAATACTATAAGAAAAAAACAACTTAAATAAGTACATACAACTATACACAAATATATATATTTATATAATATGATTAATACCAATATAAAATTTTTATAAAGAAAAAAAACATACCTGCGTACAGATAAATGAGTAAGGTGTAAGGAAATGGTGCTCCGTGGGACCGTGCAACAATGCCGACGATAACTGGCAGTCTGGCAGGGGCTATCAAATACGTCTACTAATCTATTAAAAAATAAAATGTTAGTTTACTAAATAGAAAAAAATTATTAATCTACCAAATAAATAAAAGTATTAATCTATTAAATAAATAAATAAATAATATTATGAAATTTTTTTACTGACGTGAGTAATCAGGGATTAGAAAAGAAAAAAGATAAATTAGAAAAATCAAAAAAGCATGTCGAGACAAACAAAAGGGGCCAACTTCCATTTTGACTATTTTACTATCAGTCTATCTCTCGAGATTCTCATCAATCTATTATCTGGATTCTGGAAGCTTCAAAAACAAAAAGGCCTAACCTTTTTAGCGTGGAAATGCAATAATGAGAGTTTGCGAGACGTCAAGAGCGAGAGCGACTAAGAGAGAGGTTGCGATTCTTGCGAACTTGCGAGAGAGAGAGAGAGTCTGAGAGAGATGCGATCATGTGCGAGGAGGTGTGAAAATTTTTGGTCCTAGAAACTGGAAATGGTCTGTCGGCAGTCGTCGGGTCGCACCTCACAGTCGAGCGGCAAAGCAGGTAAAATCTTTTGCTTCATTTCTTCTTTGTTTTGATGTTGAAAAATGGAGAAAATAAAATATGAATGACGAGATGTGTTTTGATATTGGAAAATGGAGAAAACAAAAGTGAAGGATGAGATGTGAAAATATGGTGTTGTGCCATGTGAGAAAGAAATGTAGTATGTAAAATGATGTCTGACAGATTGCCATAAGCTGATTGAAATACTTTAGAAAATGTAAAGGGGCTATAAATGCTACTAGTTATAGTTATAAATTTTTTTTAATTGTATTTATTATATAAATATGTATTTTATTTTATATGAGATGTGTTTTATTTATTTCATTTTTATATTAGATTAAATTTTATGGAGAGGCTAAAATAATATTTAGAGTGGGGGGCTAACACATAATAAATTAATATTATTTTATTAAATTAAAAAAATTAACATATATATATTTTCAAATTTCTTGGAGGGGCATGCCCCAACGTGGCCCACTGGAGGTGTACTTATTTTCATCCAAGGTGAATTTTTCTAAGGTTTGAGAGTGGAAAAGCAGAGGAGGAAAGAAAAGCGTGGCTCGGTATTCTATTTCTCCTTTTTTTTTTTAATAGCGTGACATTATTATATTTAGCTGACTCACCGCGACTGTACCTAACAAAATTAATATATATATTAAGGAAATAAATAAAAGAGTTTTTCTATTTAATATTCTTATACTATATATCTTTTTTTTTATTTTTTTTAATAAATATGTGATATAGAGCTGCTAAATTAGCTTTTTTAAATTAAAAAATATTAAAACTCACATTAATAATTGTGTGGTATAAAGCTGTTAAATAGAAGAAGTTTAATCATAAATCATAATAAGTGAGAGTGCCACCGCCTTTAGGAAAATCAAAAAAAAAAATCATATAATTATAATATTTATTATTAATTTTTTTAAATGACATCTAATATTTAATAAATATTATAAAATTTATAAAGGCAAAGAAATTCTTAATATGGGTCTTAAATAAAATAAATAAATAGATATATAAATGGATATATAAAATAAATTTTACCCTATTTATTATTATTCGTATAAATTTTTTTCTAAAAAATTTAAATATTTTAAAATTCAAGTTTTATTTGACATTGTCAAATTCGAATTCCATTTTTAATTTTTAATCCAGATCCAATATATTTATTTTGTTGTCTTGGGCCAGATTTTGTTCTCTTTAGGCCTATTTTACATAAAATAGTCTCTCGCTCTCCTCTGGCCTCCTTCAGTTTTGGAGAATGGACATAGGCTGGAATGCTAGCCGGCCCGGCCCCTTTATGAGTTCAATGAGGCAGTAACTTTTTGCTTTTTAGTACTACAAAAATAACACTTAAGCCCATTTTTCATATCCAAAAATTATATAAACAGTATTTTTATATACTCTTTTATGCATTGAGCCCCATTACATACAGGCCAACTTATGCACTCAAAATGTGCACGAATCTAATGTCAGCATTATTTATTTTTTATTTTTCAAAAGAAAAACAACGAAGATAAAGAAAGCTCCGGCCTCCGGCATAAATCTAAATCCCTTTTCTACTTTTCGAGAAAGAATTACTCATCTACTACTCATGACTTCATTTTTTATTTTATTTCTTCTTAATCTGCCTTGTCCCTTTATTTCAACCTTTCTACCATTTCAAAAAGAATTATCATCTCTTCTTCCCTTACAGAGCTCATCCTTGAGAGAAAACATGCCCAAAGATTAAACTTAAGTCATCTCCTCCAACGAAAAGCCACCGTAAACAGCACCGATGGGTGTATTCTCGCACACAAACTCTCTCTCTCTCTTGAAGATAGTTAAGGAGAGATGCACATTGCCTCCTACCGATTGGGAATTTTATTTTGGAGTAAAAGAACCAAGGAAAGATGAAAGAAAAATTTCCAGAGGCTTCTTACATTTCTTTTTTAATCAAGGCAAGTTTGGAAAAAAAACCCCACGTGAGTGCCGTTGGGAAGTTTGGTTTTTCTTGAATCTTAGAGCAAGCTTCTGTGATCTTGTGCTTAAGCTTCTGGACAGTGGATGAGTCATTTATTTTATTCAAGGGTGTTGAACCTAAGGTTTCAAGTTTTGTATAATTATATATTTACACATAGATTTTGATGATAACAAATGAATTCAAAGAATGAAGGAGTCTCAAACTCAAGTTGTCCACACAATGGAGTCAAGCACATCAAGGAACCAAGCATGAGCAAGAAGGGAACAAATTCACATTAAAGTCATAGAGTAATGTTGTAAATTTCTTCAAAATTCGAAATTAGGATTAAGGCTCAAAAATTAATATTTTATCATAAAGCATTAAAATACATTTTCCACATGTGCATGAATATTTTGAAAATTAAATTTGAAAATTTTGAAAGATAATTGATTGTCATATTTCACATGTGCATGCCATGATTAAAGGTTTGAACTTTGAAAATATTAAAGATGATTGATTGTCATCTTTCACATGTGCATGTTTTATTTGAATATTTTCAAAAGTGATTGATGCTTTTCTTGACTTATGCAAAAGGAAGATGCCTTTGTTTGAATATTTTGAAAAGTAAAGTGTGCTCCTTTTGTCATATGCAAAAAGTAAAAAATTAGGTTTGAAATTTTTGAAAAGCAAAGTGTGCTCCTTTTGTCATATGCAAAAAGTAAAAAGATTAGGTTTGAAATTTTTGAAAAATGAATGATGATGTTTTTGACATGTGAATCTTTTTAAATTTGAATATGAAGTCTCATATGCCTATAAATAGATCATTTGAGAGCTTCACATTTACAACACCAAGAGCATACAACTCTCATTCAAAGCTTTCATTCTCTCTTCTCTAAGCATTGAGCCTTAACTCTTATTCATTTTGAGAGATATAGTTTGTGTTGTATTGTTCTTATTTCACTCATTGAGGAGTGTTTTCTGATATCCTATGTGACGCCTCCAAATTCCGCTTGGGATTGAACGGACATTTGAAGCGTCGAGACATGCAACACAAGGTTACCTGCCCCCGTTCATGACATATAAGATGCAATGTTCCTAACATGCATCTAGCATTATGCAATATTCGCAGCGGATAATTTTTTTCTTTAGCAATACTATGCACCAAACTAAAAATATCCCAAATACTTGAAACATATTTCATACATAAAGGCATACTAAAAAGCCGTGATCACCACACTAGTCTAAAATGGTTGTGATCAAAAGAATACTTGAGATACAAATCCAAAAGTACAAGTATTAACCTAAGTTAAATACTATACCATCATCAACATCGCACCGTAGCCTAGATGACCGTATTCAGTTGGTCAGATTCCAATTCTCCTTTGGGTCCTGTAACAAGATCTACCATTCGGGGGGAATGGTAGTTGGGACTACCACAGTGAGATTTGATTACAAATCTCAGTAAGTTAACATAAAACTCACACACAGGTTAAAAATGCATGCATGGCAGTAAAAGCATAAATGCATAAGTATAGTCATACATAAGCATAGCATAACTTGACATATAGCATGACTTAACCAGAACCTAAGCGTGAACTGAACTTGACTTAACATGGCATGAACTTAAGCTTAAAACATAACATGAACAAACAACATAACATGAACGTGAAACATAACATGGACTTGAAATATAGCATGAACGTAAACATGCATAACATAAATAAGAACTTGAAAATAACATAAACTTGAACATAACATGACATGAACATAACATATACGTGAGCATAACATAACATGGACTTGATCTAAAACTTGACTTATCATGTATTTGATCTGAAACTGGACTTAACATAAACTTGAAATCTTATTCAATTGTCTTGATTAATAACGTGCATTAATACGTACTCCACAGTTGTTGTGGCCCCACGTATTCAAGTAACATAAAACATAATACGTACTCCACAGTTGTTGTGGCCCCACGTATTCTACATGTCACAATTGCTGTGTCTCATGTAGTGTATGCTCCACAGTTGTTGTGGCCCCATACTTCATGCTCCACAGTTGTTGTGGCCCCATGAATACACATAACATAAAATATAATACGTACTCCACAGTTGTTGTGGCCCCACGTATTCTACATGTCACAATTGCTGTGTCTCATGTAGTGTATGCTCCACAGTTGTTGTGGCCCCATACTTCATGTAACATAAAATATAATACGTACTCCACAGTTGTTGTGGCCCCACGCATTATAAGTAACATAAATATAATACGTACTCCACAGTTGTTGTGGCCCCACGCATTATAAGTAACATAAAATATAATACGTACTCCACAGTTGTTGTGGCCCCACGCATTATAAATAACATAAAATATAATACGTACTCCACAGTTGTTGTGGCCCCACGCATTATAAGTAACATAAAATATAATACGTACTCCACAGTTGTTGTGGCCCCACGCATTATACGTAACATAAAATATAATACGTACTCCACAGTTGTTGTGGCCCCACGCATTATACGTAACATAAAATATAATACGTACTCCACAGTTGTTGTGGCCCCACGCATTATAAGTAACATAACATGTCTTATCTTTCTTAATGCATGTGATATTATTTAATATCATATACTTTTCTAACATGGCGTATACTTGTAAATGGCACAATATGATTTAATCATAAACATTTAATTGCATAGATGTATCATATAGCATACTTAACATGACATACTTATAACATACAGCATTGTATGACAGAAAAGATTGTGTAACAGATAAATATTCATGAGAGATTAAATCATACGTAACAGATAAACATGTAATGACATAGCATGACATGGCATATACGATAACATACATACATGAATTGTAGTTCCCTTACCCATCACACATACACAATAAACTGATAGTAAGTTAGAGGCTAACTTACCTCGATCGTCGCGTTCTATGAGAATAGAGCGCGAAACACGAGGAACTGCACAACAGCTGGAAGAGGAACACTCAAGTCCTTAAGATCTTCAATTCTGAACTCGATTGCCATATTGTGAGCACTTGTAACAATACGGGCAACTTGAGGTTTCACTATACTCGGAAGAGATAAATTGACTTCAGAAAGCCTTTGCACTAAATCAAATTCATTAAAAATTATCAATAACAACCAAACAAACAACTCCTTTCTCAATCCATATACTCTTAGCTATAGTCAACTACAAGATGACACCCGTCACCCCGGACTATAATCCATATCATCACTGCTTCGGGACACTGTCATACAGTTTCCCAACACTACACCATACGCTCCACACTTCTCTGCTACGCCATCCAACCCTTCGTGACACGCCATCCGGTGTATCACGACCTAGTACAGAGTACACTCACGTGAACTCTCTTCCATTCACACTACAACACACATCGCTACGATACACGCCTCACGGTGCATCGCTACGCGACACAGAGTATGCCCTACGCGTACTTCCTTTGCTACAACACTCATCAATACGATGCACATCACACGATGCATCGCCATACAACACGGAGTACAATACATGCGTACTCTCTTCCTTCTACGACACACATCATTATAGCGCACGTCGCGCGGCGTGTCACTGCATTACACAGAATACGCTACACGCGTATTCTCTTCACACAACCCGCCGTATCACATCTACGGCATCCATCTCACGCCTATACTTCACAGCACAGTCCACAAAATACACAATCAAACTCAACACTTCACAACCACACTTCGCTTCACAACTACGCAACGAACTCCACAAATACAACTACACAATTCACAAACCAACCAACTAACTATTTTAAACGTAAAATAACTAGAGATAGAGGGTTATACCATCGACGGGATAACACGTGCGTCGCTCGCTACTCGTCACGAACATGCGTCAGAAGAACGTACGTGGCGGTAACATCGCGTACGGTGGCTGTCCACCACACAAAGTGGTAGTTTGGGTTTGAGAAAGGCTAGGCGTGGTCTTGGAAGACTCACGGTCGCCTCGTGGTGGTCAAAGGTGACGGAGCACGGCGGCATCACGCCGTGAACAGTAAATCCGAACGGTGAGCGGAAACGCGAGGTAGCGAAAATTCATAGAACTTCATGGCAAGCTAGGGATAGGTAGATGAACATGTGGTGGAGCTGTGGTAGCGAGGTGGTGGTCGGACGGTGGCTAACGGCGGCGGATCGGCCGTTTGAAACCATTTTTGGCCTTGGAGAGTGTAGGAGAGTGAGGGCTCTACGAAGCTCCGTTGGTCATGAAATTTCTTGGGGAGGTTCATGAGGATGAGAGGAACAAGATGGTGGTGGTGAAACACCACGGGTGGCCGTGTACGGCGGCGCACGGTGGTGAAACCGAATGGGTGTTTTTAAGAAACCCATATGTGAAAAGTGAGAGTTTGGGAAAAAGAAAGACATGGGGAGGAAGCCCTTGATGAGGTGAGTCCAATGGTGGTGCTTGGTGGTTGATTTGGCCGTGTATGGTGGTCCAAAAATGAGAAAAACCCCTAGAGACCCATATCTTTGAAGGGAGAAAGAGAGAGAGTGAGAAGTCGGTTTAGTACACCACCGGCATGGTTGGAGTCGCCGGAGGGAGAGGAAGAGGCCGGAGTGGGAGGTGGGGTCCGGCGGCCGGAGGTGGCGCCGGCTGGAGCTTCAACACGAACGGCTATGGAGGAGCTTCAATCCGTCGGCCACGAGAGAGAGAGGGAGAGAAAAAGAAAGAAAAAGAAAAAAGAAAAAAAGAAAAAGTGAAGAGAAAAAGGTAGGGCCAGAGTATAACGCTTCAATCCTACATTTCGGGATCCTCAAATAAACCAACAGTGAGTTAAAACACTGATTAAAAACGCTTAAATGTTTTATTTTAAATAAAACACTTTAAATAAAACACTACGATGAATTAAGGTAGAATATTATTTTATAAACTAAAATTTATAAAATAATATTTTCTTCATCATTATATAAAATGATAAAGTATCATTAATTAATCAAAGTGCATAAAACACTTAAATTTAAATAAGAATTTTCAACGTAAAATTAAACCTCTTAATATCTTAAAACAATTAAAATATTTAATCTAAATAAATATCCACAATTATAATATTTTCAGAGCTCATTAAATTATTATAATTGTGCTACTTTAAAAACAAGCTTATCTAATACTTTGAAATTCGATGGATAAGATCCGGGAAAACGCCATCGAGGTACAACGCTTAGGATAAAACTGTTCATGATTTTACAGCTGTCGGTGAAGAACAAATTACGTGATTTACGGAAAAGATAATCTATACGCGTGATTCCAGATGAGGGTAAAGACGAGAGAGATGTGATTGCTGTCGGGAAAAAAATCCAAAACTGATAATTTTAGCGGGCTGTTACATCCTATCCACTATCAAATCTTGTATCAGTAAAAGGGTGTGTACAACCCTTGTGCGTGTAGAAAGTGTTCTACACAGGGAATCGTTGAATCACCACGTGTAAGGTGATTGCAAGTGTAGAGGGTGTTCTACACGGATCCTTTGTAGCGGTGTTGTTCAAAGGTGTAATAGGTTTCTATCTCCACCTGAAAGAGATTGAATAGTGAATTCGGGGATCCTCAAGGGGTAGCTTGAGGCGAGGACGTAGGCAGTGGGGCCGAACCTCGTTAACATACTGAGTTTGCTTCTCTCTTACCCTTACTCTTTATATTTATTGCTATTTCATATTTTGTTTATATTTTATATTGTATATTTGATTTATAATTGTTATTTTTTTTTAAATACAACTCAATTCACCCCCCCTCTTGTGTTAGTCATCTGGGCAACAATTGGTATCAGAGCTAAAGCTCTGTTATAAGATTAACTATCTTTTGAGTTAAGATCTTATGGCTAACATTGCAGCTTCATTTGGTGAAGGTCAATCTAGCAGTCGGCCTCCACTCTTTTGTGGAGACAATTACTCATTCTGGAAAGTTAGAATGAGAATATTCCTTCAGGCTCAAGGTCGAGAAATCTGGAAATGCATTGTAAATGGACCTTATATTCCAACAAAAGTGGTTGATGGAGTAAAGGTCAAAAAGGAAGAAGAAGAGTTTAATCGTGAAGACGATAGACTTTATACTTTGAATTTAACTGCTATGAATTTATTATATAATGCTCTTAATGGTAATGAGTTTAATAGAGTAATGACTTGTGCTACGGCAAAGGAAATTTGGGATAACTTGGAAGTTACTTATGAAGGAACTTCTCAAGTCAAGGAATCAAAAATTTATATTCTTACTCATGAATATGAAATGTTTAAGATGAATGATGATGAATCTATTTCTAGTATGCACACTCGTTTTACTAACATCATAAACAGCTTGACAGCTCTTGGCAAAGTTTATTCCAAAGTGGAGATAGTAAGAAAAATTCTCAACTCTCTACCAAAACGTTGGGAATCAAAAGTGACAGCGATTCTTGAAGTTAGAGACCTCAAGAAGCTCGAAGTGAATGAACTCATCGGGTCACTTATCACCCATGAGTACACATTGAAAAGAGGAGAAGAAGAAGGAAAGCCAAAGAAGAGCTTGGCACTTAAAGCTGTTCCTCATGAAAGTGAAAGTGATGAAGATGAGGAAAATGACGACAAAGATGAAGAAGTTGCGATGATAACAAGAAGAATTCAGAGGTTCTTAAAGAAAAATAAAACTCTTCCGAGGAAATCCTTCAAAAAGTTTTCCAAGAAAGATTCAGGTAAAAATGATACTTTAATTTGTTATAAATGCAATAAGTCTGGTCATATCAAGCCAGATTGTCCGCTGCTAAAGAAAGATCGAAACAAAGGCAAGAAAGCAATGAAAGCTACATGGGATGATGATTCAAGTAGCTCAGATAGTGAAGCAAACAATGAAGAATCAGCAAATCTTTGTCTTATGGCTAAAGATGACATTGAGGTAACAAATTTTGATAATATTGAAAATCCTTCATATGAAGAATTGCAAAATGTTTTAGAAGAGGTATATGAGGAATTTGAAAAATTGGGTATCAAATATACTGCTTTTGAAAAAGAAAAATTCTTCTTTAACAAACGATATTGATATTTTAAGAAAAGAAAATATTGTTTTGAAAGATGAAAATCTTGAATTGAATAAGAAGAAAACTGATTTAGAAAATATTGTTGAAAACTTTACGAATGGAAAAAGAAATTTTGAAAAACTTCTTGGTAGTCAAAGATGTGTTTTTGACAAGGCAGGCTTAGGATATATGCCAAAACAAAAATACAAACCTTATAAAAACTTCTTTGATAATCCTTCTACATCAAAGTCTAATATTCAAAATTCTTTTCGTAATAATTTTGTCAAAAATGGATACTATTATAATCACTCAAGTTCTTCATATATGCCACATGCTATTTGCAATTTTTGTAATAGAAATGGTCATAATTATCATGCTTGTCCTATTAGAAGAAAGCATACAATGACTATTAGGGCCATATGGGTACCTAAAAATCTTGTTTCTTCT